>JALGBA010001431.1:0-222336 GCA_023970755.1 Azemiops feae
TAGCCCTTAGACTTATATACCTCTTCACAATGCTTTACAGCCATTTGTAAGTGGTTTACAGAGTCAGCATATTGGGGGGGTGGCAACAATCTGGGTCCTCATTTTACCGACCTCGGAAGGATGGAAGGCTGAGTCGACCTTGAGCCGGTCAGGATCGAACTGATGGCAGTCAAAAGAATTAGCCTGCAATACTGCATCCTAACCACTGCACCAGAGAGGGAAAGGAAAAGGAAAAAGGAAGGAAGGAAGGAAGGAAGGAAGGAAGGAAGGAAGGAAGGAAGGAAGGAAGGAAGGAAGGAAGGAAGGAAGGAAAATATTGCAATAGCCCTTAGACTTATATACCTCTTCACAATGCTTTACAGCCATTTGTAAGTGGTTTACAGAGTCAGCATATTGGGGGGGTGGCAACAATCTGGGTCCTCATTTTACCGACCTCGGAAGGATGGAAGGCTGAGTCAACCTGGAGCCAGTGAGGATCAAACTGTTGGCAGCCGGCAGTCAGCAGAAGTAGCCTGCAGTACTGCATTCTAACCACCGCGCCACCAGGACTGTTCGAGTTAGTAAAGTTTTACACTTAGCCAAGAAAAACCAAATGTACAGGTACAGACTAGGTGTAACCTGGCTCAACTGTGATCTTATGAGAGGGACCTTGGCATCCTAGTGGACCATCACTTCAACGTGAGCCGGCCGTGTGCGGCAGCAGCCAAAAAAGCCAATGCAATCCTTGGCTGCATAAACAGAGGCATAGAATCAAAATCACGCCAAGTATTAGTACCGCTTTATATAAAACCTTAGTAAGGCCACACCTGGAATCCTGCATCCAGTTTTGCTCACCACATCACAAAAAAGATGTTGAGAGTTTGAAAGAAGTACAGAGAAGAGCAACTAGAATGATTTAAAGACTAAAACGTTGTAGGAACTGGGTATAGATAATCTAGATAATCTCTTCATTAAATCTAGTTTAATGAAGAGAAGGACGAGGGGGGACATGATAGCAGTGTTCCAATATCTCAGGGGCTGCCCCAAAGAAGAGGGAGTCAAGCTATTCTCCAAAGCGCCTGAAGGCAGGACAGGAAGCAACGGATGGAAACTAATCAAGGAGAGAAGCAACCTGGAATTAAGGAGAAACTTCCTGACAGTTAGAACAATTAACCAGTGGAACAACTTGCCACCAGAAGCGGTGGGTGCTCCATCAAAGGGGGGGGGGGGTTAAGAAGAGATTGGACAGCCATTTGTCTGAAATGGTATAGGGTTTCCTGCCTGGGCAGAGGGTTGGACTAGAAGACCTCCAAGGTCCCTTCCAACTTTATTATTATTATTGTTATTAAGGACTAGGGGTGACATCATAGCAGTCTTCCAGTATTTGAGGGGCTGCCCCAAAGAAGAGGGAGTCAAGCTATTCTCCAAAGCGCCTGAAGGCAGGACAAAAAGCAACGGATGGAAACTAACCAAAGAGAGGAGCAACTTGGAATTAAAGAAGAAACTTCCTAACAGTGAGAACAATTAACCAGTGGAACGGCTTGCCTCCAGAAGTTGTGGATGCTCCATCACTGGTTTTTTTTTCTCAAAAATAAACTAGAGAACCATTTGACCAGGAGGGTATGAGGTCTCCTGCCTTGAGGAGGGGGTTGGACTAGAAGACCTCCAAGGTCCCTTTCAACCCTATTATTCTATCTTCTATAGCAGAGTTCCCCAATCTTTCTGGATTTGAGGACTGGCGGGGGGGGGGAGGATGGTTAAGTGGCTGGTGAGCGCATGAGCACCACTCTGTTTGAGCAAGCACTGGGCACGCATGTCCACTGCTCAGACAAATGGCGCACGCACAAATGAGCTTGCCTGTTTCCTGCACAAGTGGGGATGTGCACATGTCTCCTCGCTCACCCTCCGTTTCTGCGACCCGGTTCCAAACGGCTCATGGCCCGGTTAGCGGGCCACAGCCTGGGGGTTGGGGACCCCTGTTCTATATGGAAAATGTGGAGGTGCATCACCACCTGTGGGGAATCTCCGCCCTGATTCTTTTATGGATGGAAGATTTGTCCTTGCGGATGCATTCTTGTGGGAAAAGATCTCTCTGTGATCCTTCCAGCTTGGGCGACATAGGATCCCTCTCTTTCTGCTTGCTCTTAAATCTGGGAATCTGTGCCCTAATGCAAGGGTCCCCAACCTGGGCCACGGACGGTCCCGGTCCCTGTCTTGTTAGGAGACGCGTCACGCAAGCGCCGAGCAATCAAGCAAAGCTTCATCTGCGCATGTGTGGGATCTACGTTGTACACGAAAACGTTCCCCCACCCACCCCAATCCCGGTCCGTGGAACAATTGCCTTCCACGGAACCGGTCCACGTTGCCAGAAAGATTGGAACCGCTGCCCTAAGCGGTGGATTAGTGGCAGGGCAGTGCTAAGGGAGGGTCCATTCAAGCCGACCTTGGTTTGATGATGGATCGGGGTCCAAGTCACGTTTTCCCCACAGGCTATTCATGAAAACATGAACTGCAAGGAATATCAGGACGATCTCCAGACCCGGGCGCAGAACGACCACGCGGCACAACAGACCACGGAGATGCTGCTGGTGAGAACGGCAGAGTGGCAGGGAGCGGTTTTGTTACCGAATTAAGAGAATTTATAGGGGGCGCCCAACTCCTGGCCAATTCCGGGTGGCTGAAGAAATAAAACCCCAATAACAAAAGCCAGTGAACTCCCACCTTCGCTGGTGACGGCAAACCAGGCACAGGAGGAGCTCTGTATCCCCCCCCCCCCGGGGTTCCCAGACCCCCTGGCAAAACCAGGTCTTTGGGGCCTTTTGAAAGAGCGTCGAGATGGGGTGAGGAGAGCAATTTTATTTCTGCAGGAATGATGTTCCACAGGGAGGGAGCTACCACAGAGAAGGCCCTTCTTTGTGGTCCCACCAGACGGACCTCCTTAGCAGAGGGGGGAACCTGTAACGTCCCCTGCTTGCCCACTCTGGTGGGTTGGGTAGATATAAATGCAGACCCTAACACTAATCCCTCCTAACCTTCTCCCCTTCTGTCTGTCTGTCTGTCTGTCCCTGTCTGTCTGTCTATCTATCTAATCTCTGTCTCTGTATCCATCCATCCATCCTAACCCTAGCCCTATCATCTCTCTCAATCATCTCTCTCAATATATCTATCTAATTTCTATTATCTATATTATCTCTTTCTCTCTTTCACCCACATTTATTATTTTTTATAAACAACTCAAGGCAGCAACTATTCCTAATAGTCCTCCCTCCTCCTATTTTCCCCCACAACAACAACCCTGTGAGGTGGGTTGGGCTGAGAAACTGGCTCAAAGTCACCCAGCTGGCTTTCATGCCTAAGGCGGGACTAGAACTCACCGTCTCCTGGTGATTGGCCCAAAGTCACCCAGCCGGCTTTCATGCCTAAGGCGGGACTAGAACTCACTGTCTCCTGGTGATTGGCCCAAAGTCACCCAGCCAGTTTTCATGCCTAAGGCGGGACTAGAACTCACTGTCTCCTGGTGATTGGCCCAAAGTCACCCAGCGGCTTTCATGCTTAAAGCAGTACTAGAACTCACCGTCTCCTGGTGATTGGCCAAAAGTCACCCAGCTGGCTTTCATGCCTAAGGCGGGACTAGAACTCACCGTCTCCTGGTGATTGGCCCAAAGTCACCCAGCCGGCTTTCATGCCTAAGGCGGGACTAGAACTCACTGTCTCCTGGTGATTGGCCCAAAGTCACCCAGCCAGTTTTCATGCCTAAGGCGGGACTAGAACTCACTGTCTCCTGGTGATTGGCCCAAAGTCACCCAGCGGCTTTCATGCTTAAAGCAGTACTAGAACTCACCGTCTCCTGGTGATTGGCCAAAAGTCACCCAGCCAGCCTTCATGCCTAAGGCGGGACTAGAACTCACCGTCTCCCAGTTTCTAGCCTGGTGCCTTAACCACTAAACCAAACTCACCGTCTCCTGGTGATTGGCCAAAACTCACCCAGCCAGCCTTCATGCCTAAGGCGGGACTAGAACTCACCGTCTCCCAGTTTCTAGCCTGGTGCCTTAACCACTAAACCAAACTAGGACTCTTATCAACCCTTTCCTCTCCCTCCTGCTGCCACGAGGAAGAGGCGGGCACACGGTCTGGCTGTTTTGGGCAGCTCTGCTCCCTTTTTCAGAGACTGGTGAGGGATGGGGAGGCCATGTACTGCCCCGCCTGCAGGATCATCGTGCAGAAGAAGGATGGCTGCGACTGGATCCGTTGCACCGTCTGCCACACGGAGATTTGCTGGGTGACCAAAGGACCGCGCTGGGGACCAGCTGTACGTATTGACGGAGGGTAGAGACGAGGGTGTCCCGGGCACCGTCCTGCCTTTGGGAATAATAGGATGCATCCTGCATATTGCAGAGGGTTAGGGTTAGATCAGGGTTTCTCAATCTCGGCCACTTTAAGACTTGTGGACTTCAACTCCCAGAATCCCCCAGCCGGTTATGCCGGCTGGGGAATTCTGGGAGTTGAAGTCCAGTTGTTTTAGTTGCCAAAGTTGAAAAATCATTCTGGCTGGGGAATTCTGGGAGTTGAAGTCCAGTTGTTTTAGTTGCCAAAGTTGAAAAACCATTCTGGCTGGGGAATTCTGGGAGTTGAAGTCCAGTTGTTTTAGTTGCCATAGTTGAAAGATCATTCTGGCTGGGGAATTCTGGGAGTTGAAGTCCATCCCTCTTAAAGTTGCCAGGATTGAGATCCGTTGAGATCCAGACCCACAATCTTGTGATCCAAAATTCAGACGCTTGGCACCTGACTCATATTTATGACAGTCGCAGTGTCCTGGGGTGTGTGTGTGTGTGTGTCACGCGATTCCCCCCTTTTGCGACCGTCGGACAATCAAAGTCAAAGGGGAAGCCAGATTCACTTAACAACCGTGTGACTAATTTAACAACCGCGGTGATTCACTTCACTTAGCAAATGTCTCACTTAGCAATGTAAATTTTGGGCTCAATTGTGGTCGTAAGTCGAGGACTGCCTGTACAAAGCCCACTGAATAGCAAAAAAGAACAGTATTGCTGCCTCCTGCTGGTTGTCTGGATTTTTGCGACCCTGAAACAATAGGCCTGAATTAATGTAATTTATTGCCTCTGTTTCCCTATTTATTATTTTTATATATATATATATATATTTGTAATCTTCCCAGCTGGCTTCCATCAAGCAGAATCAATCGGGGAAGCCAGCTTTGCTTAACGATGGCATGATCCGCTGAACAACTGTGGCAAAAGAGGTCTTAAAACGGGGCGCAATCACCCTCTTGCTTAGGAATGGAAATTTTGGGCTGACTTGCGGCCGTTAAGTTGAGGACTATCTATATAGTTAGTCAAGATGGAGAAAACCGACTCGTTTAATGACTGTGGCGGTGGATTAATGACCATTGCAAAAAAAAAAAAAAAAAGGTCACAAAATTGGATGCGGTTTAAGAGCCGCAGCTTTACGACTACGATAAGAGGCTCAGTTACGGTCATAAGTTGAGGACTCCTTGCATACCCAGTTTTGAGGGGGGACGGTCTCATCCTTGCCGGTCCTTGCCACCCCCTCTTGACGCTCTTGTGCTTCTTCCCCTTCAGGGCTCGGGCGACACCAGCGGGGGCTGCCGTTGCAAAGTGAACGGGGTATCCTGCCATCCAAATTGCCAGAACTGTCATTGATCCAGAGACACCTGAAAAATCAAGATTTTTTTCCAGACACTCCGTTCAACCTGTAGGGAAACACGGGAGGCCTGGACGATGGCCGGGGGTGACTTTGGAACAATTGCCCGGGGTTCTTCTCCTTGCATGACCAGGGACCTCCGTTCCCACCACGTCCACCTGGGAAAACTCTCCGAGGTGGCCACAGGGCCGAGGATGCACAGGGGCTGTATTTTCGTCCCCTCCACTCCTATGTCGGTTGTGCCCAGAACTTGACCTGTTGGTTAGTTTTCACTCGAGATGTTGCTTCGTCTTTTTCGTAAAAAAAAAAAAAAAAACAGCAGCATGACCTGATCCCTTTTTTTTGAGCTTTCCAGGTCATGATCTCCGGGATCTAACGAAGCCACAGACTTTGGAGTTGCGATTTTAATTACCAAACAAGCCACAATTCTTCTCCTTGGTTGGCTTGTTATGGAACAGGCCACTTGGCCTCCCTTCCCTTTTTCGCTCGTTTTGCTCTAAGGACGTTCCAGCTCCCTGCGGTCGCCTCTGTGATTTGAGAGCAAATCCGGATCAGATGGAGCTTTGTGGTTAAGGGGGAGGGGGTTGTTACCTCTCCCGTTCCCCCCACCCACCCAAATCTAGTTTCTAAAATTTAAGGTAAAAGTAGCACAGAATCTTTCCAGGGGATGGGAGAAGTCCGCAGAATGAATTTTCGACGGCTTGGAATTAAAAGTTGTGGAATTGCTAAAAAGGTCCTCTCTTTTTTTTTTTTTGGAAAAAAAAAATGCACCACTTTGTGAATTTACTACTTGAAATTATATGAGGACGTGTCTACGGAGATTCTCAGTCAATCCAGGTCATGGTTGTCCCTAAGGTGCTTTTTCAAGAGGCAAGTGGACTTTCCTTTGTTTTCCCTTGAAGGCGTTTCGCTTCTCATCCAAGAAGCTTCTTCAGTTCTGAGGAAGAACTAAAGAAGACTTTAGTTGAGACTCTAGAAAGAGTGCAGAGAAGAGCCACAAAGATGATCAGGGGACTGGAGGCTAAAACATACAAAGAACGGTTGCTGGAATTGGGTAGGTCTAGTTTAAATGAAGAAACGGATGAGGGGGGACATGATAGCCGTGTTCCAGTATCTCAGGGGCTGCCCCAAAGAAGAGGCAGTCAAGCTATTCTCCAAAGCACCAAAGGGCAGGACAAGAAGCAACGGATGGAAACTCATCAAGGAGAGAAGCAAACCTGGAATTAAGGAGAAACTTCCTGACAGTTAGAAGAACAATTAACCAGTGGAACAACCTGCCTCCAGAAGCGGTGAATGCTCCAACACTGGAAGTTTTTAAGAAGAGTCTGGACAGCCATTTGTCCGAAATGGTATAGGGTTTCCTGCCTGAGCAGGGGGTTGGACTAGATGACCTCCAAGGTCCCTTCCAACTTTATTATTATTATTATTATTAAGAACTGAAGCAGCTCCTTGGATGAGAAGCGAAACGTCTTCAAGGGAAAACAAAGGAAAGTCCACTTGCCTCTTGAAAAAGCACCTTTGGGTGCACTGGGAGGTGTAAAACAATGGGGAGGGTGTCGTCAGAGAGTTTTCAGAAGTCTGGAGAACCCCAATCTACAACAGCGTTTCTCAAACCTTGGCAACTTTTAAGACGTGTGGACTTCCAGTTGGCAGAATTTCCCAGCCAGGCCTGCGATTCTCTCTGCTGGCTGGGGAATTCTGGGAGTTAAAATCTCCTCCCACATCTGAAAGTGGTCACGGTTGAGAAACACTGATTTAAAGCGCTCCATTTGTCTGAAATGGTATAGGGTTTCCTGCCTGAGCAGGGGGTTGGACTAGATGACCTCCAAGGTCCCTTCCAACTTTATTATTATATTAACGGGGCCTTTATATTTTCACAACTGTAGTTTCCTTCACTTGCCCGAGAAGACCCATGTCTCACAAGCGCGCTGAGCCCAGGCTGAGCTGCGCTGGACCCATGACAAGGATGCCTTGAAGTAGTAATAAGAACAAAGTTGGAAGGGACCTTGGAGGTCATCTAGTCCAAACCCTGCTAAGGCAGGAGACCATACACCATTTCAGTCAAATGGCTGTCCAGTCTCTTCTTAAAAACCTCCAGTGTTGGAGCATTCACAAGTTCTGGAGGCAGGTTGTTCCGCTGGTTAATTGTCCTCACTGTCAGGAAATTCTTCCTTGGTTCCAGGTTGCTTCTCTCCTTGATGAGTTTCCATCCGTTGCTTCTTGTCCTGCCTTCTGGCGCTTTGGAGAATAGCTTGACTCCCTCTTCTTTGGGGCAGCCCCTGAGATACTAGAAGGCTGCTATCATGTCCCCCCTCGTCCTTCTCTTCATTAAACTGGACATACCCAATTCCAGCAACCGTTCTTTATTATCTTTTAGCCTCCAGTCCCCTGATCATCTTTGTTGCTCTTCTCTGCACTCTTTCCAGAGTCTCTACATCTTTTTTACATCGTGGTGACCAAAACTGGATGCAGGATTCCAAGTGTGGCCTTACCAAGGCCTTCTAAAGTGGTATTAACACTTCACGTGATCTTGATTCTATCCCTCTGTTCATGAAGCCTAGCACTGGGTTGGCTTTTTTGGCAGCTGCAGCACACGGCTGGCTCATATGTAAGTGATGGTCTACTAGGCCTCCGAGATCCCTCTCACAGTTGCTACTGAAAGACTCCACTTTGAAGTGGGTCAACTCGCTATGGCCAATTCACAGCGGCCATCTCCCCCCAATCAACTCGCCGCGGGACCATTGAACAATTCAATTACTGAAAATAATCTCAAAAAATAATTTTAATGCTTGTCACTCACCTTCCGTCTCGTCCCTCCTTTGGCATCCTTTCTTTAACGATTCCGTTCCACGGCGAGTCATCGCAGAACAAAGCTGGATTCAACCGGCACCATCCTTGCAAACCGCTTTAGTAAGTTAATACCGCATTTCTTTATTTTACACAATTACAAATCTACAAGTTTAACATACGTACATGAGTATACAAAAGGATGCACGACCGAAGGGCTGTGTCGATCCCCATTTTTTTCCCTCCACTGAACTCACAACCACTGGGCTTTGTTACCTGTCTGCCCAGAGAGGTGAACATTAAGGATGCAACAGGTGGGCGAGGCAGCCTGGACCGGTGGGTTTCCAGGCTCGCCACTGCAAGCCTGGGATGGTGTGAAGTGGAAGAGTGCCATCAAGTTGGCGTTCAGAGTTAACGCTGCCTGTTGCTTCATTCATGACAAGTGGCAAGGAAAAGGCTTCTCTGTTCCCCTCTTCCTGGCACCAGTGTGGTCCCAGTTAATTCACTGGTGGAGCAGGCCTGTTCCTCAGCAAACCACTGTCCCTTCCTTTCCAACAGAAGTGCAACTAAGCAGCGAAATCCCTGGCCAATTTTTTTTTAGACTGCAGTGCAAACTCCCATTTCTATTTAGTTTTCGCCAAATTCTCCCTCGATAACATTCGTTTTCCAGATTTTGGCCGGCAGGAAAGGCCCCCAGCCTTCGCTAAATCCTGCAAAATCCAGGTTGCTAAGATTCGGCTGAACTGGGGGAGCCTCACTCCCTATTTAAGGGGTCCCTAAGGGAGCCTGCGTAAGTGCCCTGGCCTGTCTCTCGTTCCCCCGTCACATTTTTGATTTTCTGATTTTCCCTGAATTTGTCCTTTTTGTTTTCGACGAGTCAAATAAAAGGCTTGAGGCAGTCCTTACGAAATACGGCGAGACGGAATTTCTCTTTCAAACGGCTGCATCTTTCCTGGGGCTGGAAGCAAAATTTAGGGCTCCGGTTTTCCTCGGCCAATACGACCGATCCGCAGAAGCCGAAGAAAACAACTCTTTAACAAAAGAGACATCAGAGCACACACACCCTCCAAAAGAAAAGTGAGAGAGAGAGCCCTTGCTGCCTTAATAATTCTCCATAAAAAGGCTGTTCTCTCGTTCTTCTTTCAGGATTCGTTTTTGTAAAGTGCTTTTTTTTTATTTAAAAAAAAGGTGAGGTCAGGGATTTCCCGGGCCCTCTTTGCGTGTCTCCTTCTCTTAAGAGGCCACGAAAAGATTAAAAAAAAACCCCTTCTCTTAAGAGGCCACAATCTGGCTTTTCCTGTCCCTTTTTGTCACTGCTGCTCAGATGGCATCACCCCCATACCTGCTTCTTATGCTATGACACTGATCCAAAAGGGTTGGGGAAAGTCTACCTATGTTCCCCTCCGGCTCAAGAGGGATGGTACAGTCCAAAACTCGTGATCCAAAATGTTGGCTGGGCCACCTGTCTAGAAAGATCTGAACAGCTACTTCGAGGCAAAGCAAAGGCTGAAGTCCCACCAGCTTTGTGGGTTAAAGTGGTCTTCAGAACCACACAAGCACAATCCAAGCCCTGGAGAAAGGCACGGTCCTCCTGGCACCAGCTCTGAGCTTGTCCAGAAGAGAAGGCCAACAAGACACAACTTGCTGTGGGTATCCTGGTCGCTTCTCCTCCAGAATAAGCCAGTCTTGGCACAGAGCAGAATTCAGTGCCACTGTTTTTAGAGAAACGCGAACAGAGGTGAAGTCTAAGTCCTTCCGGGAAGCGGATCTTGACGTCTCCTGGAAGCTGTGGCTCCCTGGAGGACATCTTGAGGTCATCCTTCAGCCTGAAGAACACGGCGGGGCTAACCGGCTGTCCACCTCAACGCCCAGCTGTCCAGCCGTACTCTTGGCTGAATGCAATACTCAACTGGTGCCCAGCTGGCCAAGGGTGCAATCCTTGGGCACCAAGGGGGCCCCGAGAAGGACGGTTCTTACTTCTTAGGATGTTTCTCTTCAGCTGGTGGCTTCAAAGATAGCCAAGAACTTGTCCGTCCAAGGTAGTGGAGGCTGGGTAAGGACACTTGTGAGAGAGGCTTCTGCCATGGGAAGTCGTGGAGACAACGCACGGGATTAAGTGGACCTTCTTTTTGGGGGGGAGAAGCCTTCATGCAGGTCAAGAAAAGCTTCATGAGTCTGTTTTGAGTATCGCACGTCGAACCCGGGCGATTAGGATTGATTTTTCCCCCGGCTTCGATGGCAACAGATCAGTTTGAAACTCCTCAAGAAGATCTCTTTTAGGGGGGTCCTGACTTTTAAGATTGTGGACTTCAACTCCCAGAATTCCCCAGCCCAACTTCCCCTTTGCTGGAAGTTGAAGCCCACCAGTCTTTAAAAGTGGCCAAGGTTGGACACCCCCCCCCCCCGATCTGTTCTGCCTTTCAACGAAACCTCTTTTCCTGCTGTTCCCTTTCTGGCTAGCAGTAGAGATGTGGAAACGAGAGCTAGCGAGAACTAAATTCCGCGAGAACTAAATTCCGCGAGAATTAAATTCTGCGAGAATTAAATTCTGCGAGAATTAAATTCTGCGAGAATTAAATTCTGCGAGAATTAAATTCCGCGAGAACTAAATTCCGCGAGAATTAAATTCTGTCTTCCTCCATTTTGGGGTTCAGTCAGACAACCGAATTGCTTGGAGAACTTCTCAAGATCCCACGTCTCTCCTTCGGAGGAAAACCGCAGGAACACCACCGCTTTCCCTGAATAGGCGCGCCGCGTTCTTCTCTGTTCATCCGGAGTGGCAGACGGAGGACAGAAGGTGGTCTTTGGGGAGAGCAACTGCCCCCCTAGCCGGCCGAAAGAGCCGGCAAAGAATTGGGACCACCCAGCCTGTAGCGTCCCCCAAGGCAACGGTCCCCTCTCTACGCTGAAGGTTGCTTGCAGGAGGGAACGGATTTGGGGTGTGTGTGTGCTGGCCTCAAAACCCAGCTTGTCTTCTGCTGGGAGGGTTTTCAGCTTGGGGGGAGGGAGGGCCTTCCTTCCTTCCTTCCTTCCTTCCTTCCTTCCTTCCTTCCTTCCTTCCTTCCTTCCTTCCTTCCTTCCGCCCTAGGGAAAGATCTGGAGTTCGAATTTGGGTGCCCACTCCAGGGCGCTCTTGACCACCGCCACCGCAGCCGCCCCCAGCATGACCGTCAGCCCCATCACGGCCAGCTTGACGAAGCGGTTGGTCCTGGGTTTGGTCGCTAAGAGGGACTTGGCTCTCTCTTCCACCCGCAGTTGCTCTCGGAAGCGCTGACGCAGGACAGTGTCCGGCCGCTGTTGGGAGGAAGCCAGCTCGAAGTCCTTGAAGGTGGAGACGGCCGTCCTGCGGGGGGTGGGGGGGGGAAAGAAGAGGAGGGGGTGAGGGGCTGGGAAGCCTCCGAGGGGAGGGGGCCCGTCTTTCTCATGGGTTGGACTTCAGTTGTGCAAAACAGGAAGTCCTCGCTTTACGGCCCTGCGTTTAGTGACGGAAGTTGCGACGGGCAGGGAAAAAAGCGATTTGGGAACGTTTTTTTCACGCTCAACGACCCTCGCCGCATCCCCAGTCATCTGATCAGAATTAGGACGCTCGGCAACCGATTCGCGTTTATGACGGTGGCGGCGGCGGCCCGGGGTCGCTGTGATCCCCTTTGGCGACCTTCCGACAACGTCCATGGGGAAGCCAGATTCGCTTAACGACCGGGTCACTAGCGGAACAACCGCAGGGATTCAGTTAACCAGGGAGGCAAGGAAGGTCTCAAAACGGGACAAAACTCACTTAAAACAACGGTCCCGCTTAGCGACGGGAATGCTGGGCTCCATCGTGGTCGTAAATCGAGGACTGCCCCCGTATTAGGGATTTTTTTGATTCTTTTGCTCTTTTCTCCTGGGAGGAATTCTTCCTTTCCTTCCTTTTTTTTTTTTTTTTTGCAGAGGTGAGGGGCTGAGGGTGGACCGCGACCCAAAGCCTTGCAATTCCCGACCCTTCTGGAATGGCCCCCATGGAACCTTCTAGAAATGGACGGGGAGCTTGGAACGGCCCTGCCCTGCCCTCCTCTCTCTCTCTGCTCCCTCCCAAGGGCCTTCAGGGCAGGAGACCCCTCCTCACCTCTCGGCTTGCTGCAGAGCGGCTTCCTGGGCGAGCCTGGAAGGTGGGAACTGAACGAAGAGGTCGCCGGCCCGACTGATGAGCGTCTCGTAAGGAAGATCCTGGGGGATCTGGGAGAGCAGGTGGTGGACGGAAGCCATGTCGCAGTCGCAGGCCAGGACCTCCGGGGCCCGGTGGAGCACAATCTGCAAAGGGAAGCGGCGCCTCAGGGACTCAGGCCGGCCTGCTGGCAGCAGCGACCTTTCCCCTTCCGGGTTTGTGACCACAAGCGGGTCGAAGGCCCCCACCAAAGCCCCTTGGATGGGGGGGGGAGAAAGAAATTGTATGTGACTCAAATCGGTTGTAATTGCAGCTTGGGAAGGGAAGGGAAAAAGAAGGGAAGGGAGGAGAGGAGAGGAGAGGAAGGAAGGATAAAGGGGAAGGGGAAAGAAGGAAGGAAGGGAAGAAAAGGAAGGAAGGGAAGGGAAGGGAGGAGAGGAGAGGAAGGAAGGAAGGATAAAGGGTAAGGGGAAAGAAGGAAGGCAGGAAGCAAAGAAAAGGAAGGAGAAAAAGAAGGACAGAAGGAAAGGAAAGAAGGAAGGAAGGAAAAATGGGAAGGGGAAGGAAGGAGAAGGAAAAGGGAAGGGAGGGAGGAAGGAAGGAAGGAAAGAAGGAAAAAAAGAAAAGGAAGGGAGGGGAGGGAGGGAGGGAGGAAGAAGGAAAAAGGGAAGAGGAAGGGAGGAAGGAAAGAGGGGGAAGGAAGAGAAGGAAGGGGGAAGGAAGGAAAGAAACGAAAAGGGAAGAGGAAGGAAGAAAAGGAAGTGGGAAGGAGGGGAGGAAGAAAAGGGAGGAAGGAAGGAAGGAAACGAAAAAAGGGGAAGGGGAAAGGGAGGTGGAGGGGATGGAGAGAGGAAGGGAAGGGAAGGGAGAGGTGAAGGCCCCTTAATGAAAACCATAAGTCAGATGCTGCTATGGTTCACGTCCTCCTTTGGGGTCTCCGAGAGGCTCCTGGTTGCCCCCCCCTCTGGGATCCGAGGACCCGAGAGCGGCATTGGTCCTGTTCTGAATGGCTCCCCTCCCCCCCCTTTCCCATCAATGCCCGGCCCAACAACCCGTGTTCCCTGCGGACACCCACCACGGCTGCAAAGTAGATGGGCATCAGCGGGTGGCAGGCCAGGAAGAAGTCGTATAACCGCACCACGTGCTTGAAGTCGGACAAGACGTGCCCGAACCAGGTGATCAGCCAGCTGAGGGCGAAGATAGTTCCCACTTCAGCTCTGTGCAAAAAAAATAAATAAATGGGGGGGGGGGGGGGGGGAAAGGAAAGTTAAATATAAAAAGCAGCCACTTGGGAAACAGATCAGACTCTTTTCCCTTGCTTCAGAGTGTAGATGTCAACGCTGCTAACATCGGATGTTCTTGCTTTGACAATATATGAAGATGCAGCCAATTTCCCCTTAACTTGTGTGTTACTTTTAGAGTTAGAATTTGATGATACTGGGGGGGGGGAGAGAGGAGGAAGAATGTGTATGGGAATTAGACAGAACAACATCGTAGTAGTGTTTTTCAAGGTGGTTTGAAATAAGAGATGATAAGAAATGGCGGGCTGCAGAACTGGAGGGAAGGTCTGCATTTCAAGCTAATTGGGGAATGTGATTTATGACGGTTAATTGGAGGAGGGAATTGTGCTTTGATACTATGTGTTTAGGGGAGGAGAATTCAGATTTCGGCTTGGACCATGTACGTGCCGATGCCATGCTTCTCGAATAAAGAGTCTTTAAGGTAAACAATGCCTCGAAGTTCTTTGAAGAGTTTCATCTGTCGGAACCATGACAGCAGATAAAGTTGCAACATAACAAATTCTTTTCCTTTAAAGGGAAACACACATTGAGCCTGAGAAGAAGGTAACAGATGGATTCCCCAGCTTCTCCCGGCCCCAAAATTTGCGGTTTAAATTTTGATTATGTGAACATGAGGAGGCTGCAACAGTCGTTAAGGGTGAAAACTGGTCATAAGTCACTGTTTTCAGCGCGGTTCTAACTGAACAGTCACTAAACGAACGATTGTAAGTCGAGGACTATCTGGACTTGGAAAAAAAAAACACCTAAAACTTCGTTTACCTCTGCATGAAATCGTGGAGATCTGGGTTCACTTGGTCTATGATGGGCATCAGGTAATTTAAAATGTGTCTGGTGTTCTCCATGGTCGGGTCCATAAAATCCCTGCAACCGATGAAGGATTAGCCAAGTTAGAGTGCAACAATGGTGAGGCATACAGATATACACACCACAAACATCCTGCGTATCAGGGATCCCCAACCCCTGGGCTGCGGACTGGCACCGGACCGTGCCTTCCGTGGGCCGCGGAAAAACTGCCCTCCATGGGACCGGTCCCTAGCGCCCAAAAGATTGGAGACTGCTGGGCTTGGAGACTGGAGGCTAAAACATATAAGGAACGGCTGCTGGAATTGGGTATGTCTAGTTTAATGAAGAGAAGGACGAGGGGGGACATGATAGCAGCCTTCCAATCTCTCAGGGGCTGCCACAAAGAAGAGGGAGTCAAGCTATTCTCCAAAGCGCCTGAAGGCAGGACAAGAAGCAACGGATGGAAACTCATCAAGGAGAGAAGCAACCTGGAACTAAGGAGAAACTTCCTGACAGAACAATTAATGGAATAGCTTGTCTCCTATAGTTGCACTGGAAAGAGTCCAGAGAAGAGCAACAAAGATGATTAGGGGACTGGAGGCTAAAACATGCAAAGAACAGTTGCAGAAATTGTCCAGATCCTCCTGTATCTTAAGCCTGTAACTTCTGGAGTGTTGGCTACTCCCGCCAGCTTGGTGTCGTCTGCAGATTTGATGAGTTCCTCATCTATCCCCTCGTCCAAATCGTTGATGAGATTTCATTAAATTAAAGCAGTATTTCTCAACCTGGGCTGCTGGAAGATGGGTGGACTTCAACTCCCAGAATTCCCCAGCCAGCTTGGGGGAGTTGAAGTCCACCCATCTTGGGGGAGTTGAATTCTGGGAGCTGAAGTCCACCCATGTTCCAGAAGCCCAAGTTGACAAACGTTGTGGGAAAGAAAGAGCACCTGAGGTGATGGGTTGAAAGTTTTTCCACCAGGGTGGCGGCCAACCTCTCCCCCACCACCAGGAGAAAGGTGACCACGATGTCATGGTATCCCTGGTAATAGTGGAGTTGTGTGTTGCGTTGCAGAACCTGGAGGATGCAGTCTATCAGCTCTTCCTGAAGACCCTCTCTCTGTTCATCTGGCATGTCTGGAAAGAAGGGAAGAGAAGAAAAGAGACGGGAGTCAAGCAACGGCAGAAGGAAGATGCTTACCTGAATCCTACTCTCGGGAAGAACCGCCAAGCTGGGACCGGCGATCTACAGGTCGTCCTTGAACTTACAATGGTTCAAAGTTACGACGGCGCCGAAAAGACGGTCTCGTCACAGTGCTTTCCTCCCCCCCCCCAATGAAAACGAAGATTGCAGGGGGAGCCGTGCTAGTGTACAGGTTAGGTCCTTGGCTTACAACGGTTCGTTGAGTGACCGCTCAAAGTTACAAAGAGTGACTTAGGACCGTTTCCCACACTTAACGCCCGTCGCAGCCTCCCTGCGGTCACTGAACGAGTATCTCACTTAGCGACAGAAATTTTGGGCTCACTTAAATGAGTTTTGTCCCATTTTATGATCTTTCTTGCCAAAGTTGTTAAGGCAGTCACTGGCTTCCCCACTAGTCAGAAACTTGCAAAAGGGGATCACGTGACCCTGGGACACAGCAACCGTCATAAATGTGAACCAGTTGCCAAGTGGCCAAATTTTGATCACGTGATCCTGGGTGATGCTGATGTTAAGTGTGTGAGAAACGGGGATAAATCAATTTTTCAACGCCTTTGTAGTTTAGAACGGTCCCTGAAGGAACGGTTGTAAATGGAGGACGCACCGTATTCAAATGGTTGCTAAGCAACTGGTCATAACTCGAGGACTCCCTGAAATAGGAGAACATCCCACTCTCCTTTGTTGTCTACAAAAGAACCTTGGGAAGGACCCAAGAATTAATACAACCACATAACAAATAGCAGACTGTGGCAGAAGTGTACAGGTAACCCCCAATTTACAACCACAATTGAGCCCAAAATTTCTGCCGCTAAGTGAAACATTTGTTGTGAGTTTTGCCCCATTTTACGACCTTTCTTGCCTGAATCCCTGCAGTTGTTAGGTTAAGAACACGGTTGCTAAGTGGATCCGGTTTCCCTTTTCTTTGCTTGTTTGAAGGGCGCCAAAGGGGTCACGTGACCTCGGGATGCTTCAACCGTCATAAATACCAGTCAGTTGCCAAGCATCTGAATTTTGATCACGTGACCACGGGGGGATGCTACAGGTGTCAAAAAGCATCGCTATAACTTCAAACGGTCACTCAATGAATTGTTGTAAGCCGAGGACTGCCTGTAAGCCTTTGGCTTTGCTGGAAGAAACGGCAATAAATGAGTGTGTTTTAACCCAGTTAATTTTGCAGGAGTTTTCGAGGTCAGAAAGAGGATTGACTGATCAAAATACCTGGCGGGAAACGCCGGAGGGATCGCCTTACATCCAGCAGGACTTGCTGATAATCTTGGCTTTTTTCCCGAAGTTCTTCCTCTAAGAGAAACAGCAAAGGATTTTATAATTAATGATAATTAAAAAGAAAGATCGGGAAGCTCAGAAAAGACGTTGTTAAACCGTGAAGATTTCAAGCCAGACATGCTTTGTCTTCTGATATCGCTTAAAAAGCAGAAAAGCACAGCGAGTCTGGTTTTCCAACCAACCAATATCATAAACCAGGGGTCTTCAAACTTGGCCCTTTTATGACTTGGGGACTTCAACTCCCAGAATTCCTCAGCCAGCGTGCCTGGCTGAGGAATTCTGGGAGTTGAAGTCCACTAGTCATAAAAGGGCCAAGTTTGAAGACCCCTGTTCTATAGAATATATAAGGCAGGTATGAGTATTTTGAGGAAATCTTGAAGGAACATTCTGGAAAAAAAAGAGTAGATAGAGGCCTAGTTCAGATTTTTGTTGGCTGCTTTGTGGCTCCGCGGCTGGAAGATTGGTAATTATCACTAAATGTAGAACAAGGGTAAGATTTATGCTTTTTTCCCCCTCATAAAGAATGTAATACAGGTATGTAGTCCTAAACCAGGGTTCTTGAAACTTGGCCCTTTTATGACTTGTTGACTTCAACTCCCAGAATTCCTCAGCCAGCATGCCTAGCTGAGGAATTCTGGGAGTTGAAGTCCACCAGTCATAAAAGGGCCAAGTCTGAAGACCCCTGCTATAGAATATATAAGGCAGGTATGAGTATTTTGAGGAAATCTTGAAGGAACATTCTGGAAAAAAAGAGTAGATAGAGGCCTAGTTCAGATTTTTGTTGGCTGCTTTGTGGCTCCGCGGCTGGAAGATAGGTAATTATCACTAAATGTAGAACAAGGGTTAAGATGTCTACTTTTTTTCTCCTCATAAAGAATGTAATACAGGTATGTAGTCCTAAACCAGGGTTCTTGAAACTTGGCCCTTTTATGACTGGTGGACTTCAACTCCCAGAATTCCTCAGCCAGGTGTGCCTGGCTGAGGAATTCTGGGAGTTGAAGTCCAAAAGTCATAAAAGGTCCAAGTTTGAAGACCCCTGCCATAAAAGGTCCTCAAGTTACAACTGTTTATTTAGTGACTGTACGAAGTTAAAAGAGCACTGAAGTGACACGGTCGTTTTACGACCGTTGCGGCATTCCGTGGTCACGTGATCAAAATCCAGACGCTTAGCAAAAACGGCTCATATTTATGACGGGGTGTGTGTCATGCGATCCTCTTTTGCCGCCTTCTGACAAGCAAAGCCAATGGGGAAGCCGGATTCACTTAACAACCGTGTCACTAACTTATCAACTGCAACGATTCACTTAAAACTGTGGCAAGAAAGGTCGTAAAATGGGGCAAAACTCACTGAACAAATGTCTCACTTACCAACCTAAATTTTGGGCTCAACTGTGGTCGTACGTCTTGGATTATCTGCAGTCCTCGACCTACGACCGCAATTGAGCCCAAGATTTCTGTGGCTAAGCAAGACAGCTGCGAAGTGAGTTTGCTCCATTTTATAAGTTTTCCTGACACATTTCTTAAGCGGGCCACTGCAGTTGTTAAGTTAATAACACGGTTGTTAAGTGAATCTGGCTTCCCCCATTGATTTTGCTCGTCAGAAGGTCGCAAATGGGGATCACGTGACCCTCGGGGACATGGCAACCGTCATAAATATGAACCAGTTGTCAAGCGTCTGATTTTTGATCATGTGACCACAGGGGATGCTGCAACGGTCATAAGTGTGAAAAACGATCGTAAGTCCCTTTTTTCAGTGCTGTTGTGACTTCAAATGGTCAATAATAATAATAATAATAATAATAATAATAATAAAGTTGGAAGGGACCTTGGAGGTCATCTAGTCCAACCCCCTGCTCAGGCAGGAAAACCTATCCCATTTCAGACAAATGGCTGTCCAGTCTCTTCTTAAAAACCTCCAGTGTTGGAGCATTCACTGCTTCTGCAGGCAAGTCATTCCATTAAATAACAGAATAACAGAATTGGAAGGGACCTTGGAGGTCATCGAGTCCAACCCCCTGCTCAGGCAGGAAACCCTATACCATTTCAGACAAGTGGCTGTCCATTCTCTTCTTAAAAACCTCCAGTGTTGGAGCATTCACCGCTTCTGGAGGCAGGTAGTTCCACTGGTTAATTGTTCTCACT
Organism: Azemiops feae; assembly: GCA_023970755.1. Lineage (NCBI taxonomy): Eukaryota > Metazoa > Chordata > Lepidosauria > Squamata > Viperidae > Azemiops > Azemiops feae. The sequence goes on from JALGBA010001431.1 coordinate 19,300, forward strand.
GTCAGGAAGTTTCTCCTTAGTTCCCGGTTGCTTCTCTCCTTGATTAGTTGAACTGTTGTAACTCGAGGACTACTCTTACACTAACACGGCTCTCCTCCTACAATCTCTGCAAAGCAGCTCCGATTATATTGGAGAAAAAAAAAAATTACGCCGTGACTTAAGCCATCCGTCTTGGACTCTGTAATCATGGCCACCTGTCCAGCCTAAAAGCTATGAAAAGGGTCATCAGAGTCTGGATTTTTAAAATTCTTTTAACCTCCTAGCAATTTGTTTCTCGCAGCATAAATATGTCAGCGGAGTCGAATTAAAAAGAAAAAGAAAAAACTGCAACCCTGAGTTTCAACCGAAGAGAATAACCGTAGCCCAAGAGTTGAATTGTGGGGTCCTTGGTGCCTGGTGGTCTTCTTCCAGACATTTCATGACCAGACGATCTTCAGGGTTATAAGGGAGTGGGTTTTACTCTTTGCTTAGACACTAGGGCAGGGGTGTCAAACTCGCAACGTCACGTGACGTGTCGCGACCTTTTTTTGCCATGGCCTGCAATGGGGTGGGAGCGGTTTCGCTATGATACATCCGGCCTGCGGACCGGCAGTTTGACACCCCTGCACTAGTGGCTTGCCCTGTCCGTGTTGGTGGGATTGTGTTTGGCGGTTCCTTGAATAAGTTGTTGTTTACTGTTGGCTTGTTTGTCTGCGTTGGCAGTTCCTTGATTGTCCCAACCCACTCCTTTGCAACACCGATGATGTTATCTAGCTGGGTCATGAAATGCCTCCAAGAAAACAACCAAGTTCGGAGAGCACCAAGGACCCCACAGTCCTCCTCCTTCTCCTCCCCACATACCCCTTTCTCTTCTAACACTGATGATGTTACCTAGCTGGGTCATGAAATGTCTCCAAGAAAACAATCAAGTTCGGAGAGCACCAAGGACCCCACAGTCCTCCTCCTTCTCCTCCTCCTCTCCACACACCCCACTCCCTTCTAGCACTGATGATGTTACCTAGCTGGGTCATGAAATGCCTTCAAGAAAACAACCAAGTTCGGAGAGCACCAAGGACCCCACAGTCCTCCTCCTCCTCCTCCTCACATACCTCTTTCTCTTCTAACACTGATGATGTTACCTAGCTGGGTCATGAAATGTCTCCAAGAAAACAATCAAGTTCGGAGAGCACCAAGGACCCCACAGTCCTCCTCCTTCTCCTCCTCCTCCTCCTCTCCACACACCCCACTCCCTTCTAGCACTGATGATGTTACCTAGCTGGGTCATGAAATGCCTTCAAGAAAACAACCAAGTTCGGAGAGCACCAAGGACCCCACAGTCCTCCTCCTTCTCCTCCCCACATACCCCTTTCTCTTCTAACACTGATGATGTTACCTAGCTGGGTCATGAAATGTCTCCAAGAAAACAATCAAGTTCGGAGAGCACCAAGGACCCCACAGTCCTCCTCCTCCTCCTCCTCCTCCTCTCCACACACCCCACTCCCTTCTAGCACTGATGATGTTACCTAGCTGGGTCATGAAATGCCTTCAAGAAAACAACCAAGTTCGGAGAGCACCAAGGACCCCACAGTCCTCCTTCTCCTCCCCACATACCCCTTTCTCTTCTAACACTGATGATGTTACCTAGCTGGGTCATGAAATGTCTCCAAGAAAAAAAACAAGCTCAGAGAGCACCAAGGACCCCCAGATTCACAGCTGGAATGTTCTTGGTGCAGAGGGTGTCAACGCTGCTAATATAGGATATTATTACTTTGACAAGATATGCAGAACTGTCTGGTATTTTTAGAGTTAATTTCACTTGATGGTGGGGGGGGGGAGGAGAAAGATAGGAAAGTTCGGGATAGGAAGTGAATCTTTGCCCTTCAGGCTAATTGGAGAATGTGAATTATGACTGCAAAATAGGGGAGGGGAATAGCTTGAAATGTAATGTGCAAAGAAAAGGAAATTCAGATCTTGGCATCCATCCATGATGTGCCGACATTGTGTCCACGATTAAAGACCTTTCAGAATAAACAATGCCTGGAAGTTCTTTGAAGTGCTCCATTAGTCGGAACCTTGACAGAGGGACTCGCACCCGGCCCCTGTGCTCCAAGGCTCGGCAGGTGGAGAGAAGGGGAGGGCCTCACCTGGCGGAGGCAGCAGGTCGTCGGTGTTGACATTGAGAAGTCTGGGCCATACTTTGCAGCGGATCTCGTCCCTGAGAAGGCCGCCTTCGCTGATCGCCATGCGCCGGAGGGGGGCAATGTCGACAGGCTCACTGTCCAGGACCTGGTAGATCTCGGCTACCTTTCTCTGCTGCTTGGCCTCCGAGTCTGAAAGAGACAGAAACCTCCATCAGTCAAGGGCCTTTTCTCCCACCAAGCAGAGCGGGTCGCAACCAGTCTGGCACAGTGCCAGCCTAGAAACCAGGAGATGGTGAGTTCTAGTCCCGCCTTAGACACAAATGCCGGCTGGGTGACTTTGAGTCAATCACCAGGAGACGGTGAGTTCTAGTCCCGCCTTAGGCATGAAAGCCGGCTGGGTGATTCTGAGCCAATCAACAAGAGAAGGTGAGTTCTAGTCCTGCCTTAGGCATGAAAGCCGGCTGGGTGACTTTGGTCCAATCACCAGGAGACAGTGAGTTCTAGTCCCACCTTATGCATGGAAGCCGGCTGGGTGACTTTGGTCGAATCACCAGGAGACGGTGAATTCTAGTCCCACCTTAGGCATGAAAGCCGGCTGGGTGACTTTGGTCCAATCACCAGGAGACGGTGAGTTCTAGTCCTGCCTTAGGCATGAAAGTTAGCTGGGTGACTTTGGTCCAATCACCAGGAGACAGTGAGTTCTAGTCCCACCTTAGGCATGAAAGCCGGCTGGGTGACTTTGGTCCAATCACCAGGAGACGGTGAGTTCTAGTCCTGCCTTAGGCATGAAAGCTAGCTGGGTGACTTTGGTCCAATCACCAGGAGACAGTGAGTTCTAGTCCCGCCTTAGGCATGAAAGCCAGCTGGGTGACTTTGGGCCAATCACCAGGAGACGGTGAGTTCTAGTCCCGCCTTAGGCATGAAAGCCAGCTGGGTGACTTTGGGCGAATCACCAGGAGACAGTGAGTTCTAGTCCCGCCTTAGGCATGAAGCCAGCTGGGTGACTTTGGGCCAATCACCAGGAGACGGTGAGTTCTAGTCCCGCCTTAGGCATGAAAGCCAGCTGGGTGACTTTGGGCGAATCACCAGGAGACGGTGAGTTCTAGTCCCGCCTTAGGCATGAAAGCCAGCTGGGTGACTTTGGGCCAATCACCAGGAGATGGTGAGTTCTAGTCCCACCTTAGGCATGAAAGCCGGCTGGGTGACTTTGGTCCAATCACCAGGAGACGGTGAGTTCTAGTCCTGCCTTAGGCATGAAAGTTAGCTGGGTGACTTTGGTCCAATCACCAGGAGACAGTGAGTTCTAGTCCTGCCTTAGGCATGAAAGCTAGCTGGGTGACTTTGGTCCAATCACCAGGAGACGGTGAATTCTAGTCCTGCCTTAGGCATGAAAGCCGGCTGGGTGACTTTGGCCCATTTATTCTCTCTCAGCCCAACCCACTTCACACGATTGTTATGGTAAAACAGGAAGAAGAAGGAATATTAGGCATGCTGACCACCTTGAGTGGTTTATAAAGTAATAAAGGCGGGATAAAAATCTAATAATAAATAAACTCAGCATCAAAATCTGAGAAGGGAAGTCCAACAGACGTCAGTCTAGCCGGCTGACAAGGATTTTCAAAATGAAGTCACATCCTTGCTTCATAACCTGAACACTGACTGATAAAACAAACATTCTCACTTCAGAAGGCTGTTTTAAAAAGATAGCACCTACCTTTTTTGGGGGGAAAAAACAAACACCATAGAGATTTATATTGAAAGGTAAAGGAGCAAAAGAAATATTGAGAGGTAAAAAGCATGCAATGCACCTAGAAATTTTGCATTTAAAGCACGAGTGCCCTACATATGTAATCAAAGCCAGGAAAAAGCTGGTAATCCTGATTTATTTCACATGCCTCATTATCATCAGGACAAGGAAGATACTACTACTGGGGGGATGACACAATCACCTCAGTGAGTTCAGAACAAAATAGCACAACCGGTTTGTTTTTAAAGCCTTCGTTCATAACATCCCCTTTTACCTAACTGCATATCTAAGGTGCGGTTTTAGAATTCGTATTCAAATAATCTGATTGGGAGGCTTTAATCTGGTGAAGCTCTCGTCATTCGGCTTGGATCTAACACATCCTGCTGACCTAAATGATCTGAATCGTTGATATGTAAAAAAAGGATCTTGGAATATGCAACTGAAGAGCTTGCCTGGCTGCCGTGTGGCACATTTTACAAGTTGTAAATTTCACAGGCTTTAAAGAATATTATGCTGAAACGTATCTAGATACCTGGCCCAAATACATCTCAGAATTAGTAGGCTAAACAAAGGAAAAAATAATTATAAGAATAATGATAAAGTCTAATGGTCTCTAATGCAGATTGTAAAAGGGCAAATAGTTAATTTGAAATGGTTGTAGGAAGTTATGAAGTTATATGAACTAAATACAATACACTTTCCTTTTTCCTTAATGCATTAGAGGCTAAAACATACAAGGAACAGTTGCTGGAATTGGGTCTGTCTAGTTTAATGAAGAGAAGGACGAGGGGGGACATGATAGTATCTCAGGGGCTGCCACAAAGAAGAGGAAGTCAAGCTATTCTCCAAAGCACCTGAAGGCAGGACAAGAAGCAACGGATGGAAACTAGTCAAGGAGAGAAGCAACCTGGAACTAAGGAGAAACTTCCTGACAGTCAGAACAATTAACCAGTGGAACAACCTGCCTCCAGAAGCAGTGAATGTTCCAACACTGGAAGTTTTTAAGAAGAGACTGGACAGCCATTTGTCCGAAAGGGTATAGGGTTTCCTGCCTGAGCAGGGGGTTGGACTAGATGACCTCCAAGGTCCCTTCCAACTTTTTTTATTATTATGGATCATCGCAGTCAGCCAGATGTTCAGACTGGATTTGGCATTTTGTCTACCTATCAAGTCCTTACCAAGGACCTGGGATAGGCAGAATTATTATTATTATTATTATTATTATTATTATTATTATTATTCTCTTTTATTGTGTTAAGCACCAAATTAAAAAAAAGTTACAGATGTAAAAAGAGAAGGAACTTCAGAGATCATCTAGTGAAACCAAATCGTTGTTACATAGATCAGCCTAATCCATCCCCGATAGGTAGAAATCCAGCCTCTCTTTAAACTAGTTTTTTTCAACCTGGGAGGCTTAAAGACAGGTGGACTTCGGCTCCCAGAATTCCTACCGTCATAACTCACTTTTTTCAGCCCTGTCGCCATTTCAAAGGATGACTAAATGAATGGTTGTAAGTCGAGGACTTCAGCTAGTCCTCGGCTTACAACAGCTCGCTTAGAGACCTTCAAAGTTACCACGGCACTGAAAGAAGTGACATTTTTCACTCTGACGACCCAGGGTCACGTGATCAAAATCCAGACGCTTGGCAGGTGGGTTTCATATTTATGACGGTTGCAAGTTGTCCCCGGGGGGGGGGGGATCACGCAATCCCCCCTTTTTGCGACCTTCCGACGAGCGAAGTCAACGGGGACGCCGGATTCACTTAACCACCGTGTTGCTAATTTAACCACTGCAGCGATTCGTTTAACAACGGTGGCAAGAAAAGATCATCAAAGGGGGCAAAAAGTCCCTTAACAAATGTCTCGCTGAGCCTCAGAAATTTTGGGCTCCGCTGTGGTCGTTAAGCCGAGGACTCCCTGAATCCGTCAGGGCAAGGCAGCTGCAGGAAAGGGCAGGCTCAGAGCCCAAAATGGAGTTTGACATTTGTTTTTCTTTTTTTTTTCTCTTTTCTGACATTTCGTTTTGGACAGATTCCTTCTCCTCCTCCACGTTGAACAAGGCTTTCCTGTCAACTGTCAGAATGGATCCTTTACGTTCGCCTTCACCAACCTCAGCCGCAGAATCCAAGATTTATTTGTTTGGCTATCCAAGCAAGGCAGGGAACCATCAGCTTCATTGCCCCCGATTAAAAAAAACAGAACCAGATTTCCAGTGCGGGCAGTCCTCGACTTACAACAGTTTCGTTTAGTGACCGTTCAAAGTTACGACGGCGCTGGAAAAAAGGGACTCGTGACCCGTTTTCACACTTTGCAGCAGTGATTAAAATTCGTACGCTTGGCAACTGACTCGTATTTATGACGGTCGCAGTGTCCCGGGGGTGGGGTGGGTGGGTCACGTGATCCCCTTTTGCGACCTTCTGGAAAGCAAAGTCAACGAGAGAAGCCGGATTCGCTTAACGACCGTGTAACTAACTTATCGGTTGCAGTGGTTCCCTTAACAGCTGTGGCGAGGAAGGTCGTGAAACGGGGCAAAATTCGCTTAACGGCTGCCTCGCTTAGCGACAGAAATTTTGGGCTCCGTTGTGGCCATTGGTCAAGGACTACCTGTGCGAGGAGCCCTGTAATAAATAACGATAAACAATAAGAGCATGGATCTCCTCTCCACGACTTAAAACGATTCAAAAGACACTTCAGGCATTGCGGTGGCAGAATTCAGATTTTTTTTTTTCTGGCTGCAGAATCGGAGGCACAGATTCCCAGAGGCTCCTGCTCAACCTTTGGGAGCTGATCTCTGACTTGATTCTCCCTTTCAGTCAGAACAGAGCTGGAAGGGAGCTTGGAGGTCATCTAGTCCAACCCCCTGCTCAAGCGGGAGACGCCATACCGTTTCAAACAGGCGGCTGTCCAGTCTTTTCTTAAAAAGCTTCAGCGATAAAACAAATACGACAGGGATTTCGTATTTGCGGTCGTAAGTCCAGGACTACCTGTAAAATCAGCCAGTTTTAACCAGCTCTTTTTCTCCAGGGACAGACTAATGGAAGTGTTTTGTTGCTAGCATCGAAGCGAAGATGTTGTTCCCCAAGGTGAAATAAGGTAATGTTGTCAAAGCACAGGCAATTAAAATAAAAGGGAAAATAAGATAGAAATATAAGGATGGCTAGTTAAAAGCATTTGACCTTAAATGTGAGTATTTTAAAAAGAAGGAGAGGTTGGGGAGGGAACGGTATTCACCCAAGGAAGAGATGTGTGAAAAAATATTGGCCGATGAGAAATAGTATTTATTTATTAGATGGTTATCCCGCCTTTATAAGTAACCCAAAGTGGGTAACGCAGCTAATACAGGCAGTCCTCAACTTACGACCACAATTTTAGTTGCTAAGTGAGACCTTGGTTTAGTGGGTTTTGCCCCGTTTGATGACCTTTCTTGCCACCGTTGTTAAGTGAATCACGGCATTTGTTAAGTTAGTAACATGGTTGTTAAGTGAATCTGGGCTTCCCCCATTGACTTTGCTTGTCAGAAGGTCGCAAAAGGGGGATTACGTGACCCCTGGGACACGGCCACCGTCATAAATATGAGTCCGTTGCCAAGTGTCTGAATTTTGATCACCTGACTAGGTTGTGTGAAAAATGGTCATAAGCCCCTTTTTTTCAGCACCGTCGTAACTTTGAACGGTCACTAAATGAACAGTTGTAAATCGAGGACTACCTGGACTCCATTCTCCTCCTACTTTTTATTTCAACTTGATAGTTGACAGTTATTAAAAACTTTGGCCAGTTGTTTCTCTGCCAAGACCTGTGGATATAGCTATAGTTCAACTCATAATCGTTCATTTAACAGCTGTTTTAATTTGCAACTGCGCTGAAGAAAGTGAACGACAACTGATTGACAACTCACACCCGTCGCAGCACCCTAGAGTCAAGGGATCAAAATTCGGGCACTTGGCAACTGGCATGGATTTGTGACAGGTGCACCATCCCGGGTCAGGGGATAGCTATCTGCAACTTTCCCAGCACGCAGATTAAACTGGATTCGCTGAATGACCACACGATTTGCTGAATGACCAGGTAATCTTCTGAATGATTGCTTGATTCGCTTAACAAGGCTGGCAAAAAGATTGCAAAGTTGGCTGTGACTCATTTAGCAACCAGCTTGCTTAGCCAGAGTAATTTCTGGTCCCAATTTTGTACAAAAGTCGAGGAACACACGTATTTCCTTAGCGTAGAAAGGAATCGGTGCCTTTTGAGTTATCAACCCGCCCTCTGATGATTACAGGGACTGAAATGGTTGTTGAACACAGCCAAACACCTGGGCTCAACATCTAAAAATGCAACCAGAGCAAAATAAATAAATAAATAAAAAATCCTGCTGAAATGCAAACCTCCTGACCTTATGCTGATTTCAGCTTATGCTGAGGAAGGGCTAGTTGGTTTATACAACTGTGTGTTAGTCACTTCACCTTCCTTTCCAGCTAAATTACTGGGGGGGAGGGGGTCTAAAGAGCAGAAGGGAAGTCCCCCCCCCTATACACACACACACACTTTGGCATTTGCAGGAGGCAATGCTCTTTCTTTCCCTACACACTGCCTTGGTGGACAGCTGGGGATTGGATTTCTCCCCCGTCAAGTATGCCAGGGCCAGCAAAAATAAATGGTCACATAGGTAAAAGATTTAATAGGAAATTAGGGGAAATAGGAGTATTAGGTATGTTTGCTGACTTGATGTGTGTGTGTGTATCTATCTATCTATCTATCTATCTATCTATCTATCTATCTATCTATCTATCTATCTATCTATCTATCTATCTATCTATCTATCTATCTATCTATCTATCTATCTATCTATCTATCTATCTATCTCTATTTACCCCCTCTATGATCTATCTACTCGCTATCATCTATCGCATCTATCATCTATCATCTCTATCTACTCCATCATCTCTCTCTCTCTTTCTCTAGTTACCCCGTCAGAATCCAATTATATTTTATTTCTAGCTAATCTACTCTGGGAAAACCCAATTCTTACTCTCTTCTGGATTCTGTCATACTACAAAGGGAGGGGGAGTAAACACGGGTGTTTATGACTGGCATTTCCCCTATCAACTGCAAAGTAACATCCTCTGTGGATTCCCTTCGAGAGTACTAACCATAACAATGCGGCCATCAGCCTTTGATCTCACTCCCTATGAAGCCTCCTTTTACCGGCAGCAAGGAAAAGGGGGGGGGGGAGATTGCAACGCTTGGGATCCCATGGATTTAACACCCAACCATCTGCCAATTTGAATTGACCGGAAGGAATGTGGAGTGGGGCTGCCTGGGAACACTTTAAAACATTGAATGGTCAGTGGGATCCCTCAGATCCTGTCTAGCATGCCTTCAGTCAGTTTTTCTTAATAAAGATTCCTGTTGGAAGAAACGTTCCAAGAGTTGGCTGACCGTTCGTAGCTGGCTGACCGGCCGTACTCAGCGTGTGGTCCTCAATGGAACCGCATCTACATGGAGGGAAGTGTGCAGTGGGGTGCCCCAGGGCTCTGTTCTGGGGCCAGTGCTCTTCAACATCTTCATCAACGATTTGGCGAGGGGATAGATGGGGAACTCATCAAATTTGCGGATGACACCAAGCTGGCAGGAATAGCCAACACTCCAGAAGACAGGCTTAGGATACAGGAGGACTGACAGACTTGAACATTGGGCGCTATCTAACAAAATGAAATTCAATGGTGAAAAAAGTAAGGTTCTACATTTAGGCAAGAAAAACCAAATGTACAGGTAGTATAGGGGGACCTTGCTCAATAGTAGTAACTGTGAGAGGGATCTCGGAGTCCTAGTGGACAATCACTTAAATATGAGCCAGCAGGTGTGCTGCAGCTGCCAAAAAGCCAACACAGTGCTGGGCTGCATTAACAGAGGGATAGAATCAAGATCACGTGAAGTATTAATACCACTTTACAATGCCTTGGTAAGGCCACACTTGGAATACTGCATCCAGTTTGGGTCACCACGATGTAAAAAAGATGTTGAGACTCTAGAAAGAGTGCAGAGAAGGGCAACAAAGATGATTAGGGGACTGGAGGCTAAAGCATATCAGGAACGTTTGCTGGAATTGGGTATGTCTAGTTTAATGAAAAGAAGGACTAGGGTGACATGATAGCAGTATTCCAATATCTCAGGGGTTGCCACAAAGAAGAGGGAGTCAAGCTATTCTCCAAGGCGCCTGAGGGCAGGACAAGAAGTAATGGATGGAAACTAGTCAAGGAAAGAAGCAACCTGGAAACTGAGGAGAAACTTCCTGACAGTTAGAACAATTAACCAGTGGAACAACCTGCCTCCAGAAGCGGTGAATGCTCCAACACTGGAAGTTTTTAAGAAGAGACTGGACAGCCATTTGTCTGAAATGGTATAGGGTTTCCTGCCTGAGCAGGGGGTTGGACTCGATGACCTCCAAGGTCCCTTCCAACATTATTATTATTATTATTATTATAGTTCTGTCTTCTTAAGATGTAAATTGAGGTGGGTCCTTACACCCCCTCTCTATCATATCTATCTAATCTATCTTTACCCCCTCTATCTATGATCTATCTATTATCTATCTCTATGTACCCCCTCTATCATCTATCATATCTATCAATCTATCAATCTATCTATCTCTAGTTACCCCCTCTATCATCTATGATCTATCTACTCGCTATCATCTATCATATCCATCCGTCCGTCTGTCCATCCATCCATCCATCTACACACATAAACATACATCCATATCCATTATCAATTTCTCTCTCTCGGTAGTCCTTGACTTACAATAGACCTTGACTTACAACTATGGTCGTAAGTCAAGGACTATCTGTACGGTGGTGAAAGTCGGGTCTGGTAGCCCTTTTTCTGAGTAACCAAGTTTACGAAAAGGCAAATTTTTTGTTTTGTCAGCTGAAGAGTATGATGGGCATTCTAAACGTGAGAAATAAATAAATACAGGCATTCCTCCACTTAAAACTACTCTTTCAGTGACCGTTCAAAGTTACAACAGCACCTTTCTTCCCACTTGCGACCGTCGCAACATCCCCCCGTAGTCACGTGATCAAAAATTCAGCCGCTTGGCAACCGACTCATACTTACGACGGTCGCAGCATCCGGGGGGGGGGGTCACGTGATTCTCCTTTGGCGACCTTCTGACAACCAAAGCCAATGGGGGAAGTCCGATTCGCTCAACCACCGGGTTACTGACTTATCAACCGCAATGATTCCCTGAACAACCGAGGCAAGACATTGTCGTAAAGTGGAGCAAAACTCGCTTAACCACCGTCTCACTGAGCGGCGGGAAATTTTGGGCTCCACTGTGATCCGAGGTCGAGGACTACCCGCATGTGTGAGTTGTGGTGTGTGTGTGCACCCCCATACGTGTATGTAGATAATTATTTACAAATATAATGGTATAGGGTTTCCTGCCTGCGCAGGGGGTTGGACTAGATGACCTCAAAGGTCCCTTCCAACTTAATAATAATAATAACAATAACAATAATAATATACAAGTGACTCAAGGCAGCGCACCTATCCCACACGCCTTCCTCCTGTTTTGCCCATAACAACAACAACAACCCTGCGAGGTGGGAAACCGCAGGAGACCTTCAAGAGCAGGGCGAGATTAGATTGGGGAAGAACTGGAGCATTTCCATCGGCTAATACAGGGGAGCGGGACTTTTTAACAGGCGGGAGGCTTGCCCGGTTGAATTTCTGCCTGTTTGTTTGCCTGCTAAAAGGGGGCTAAAAGGAGGGGGGTCAAACCAGGCCCTCATTGCCCGCCTCTTGGTGGAGCCGCCTCTTCTGATTGGCTCCCGCAGCCTCGTCAGAGGAGAAGCGGGGCGGGGCCTCCGCATGGCCACGCCCCCTCGCTTTCCTCACAGCATCAAGTTTTACCTCCGCGAAGGCCTCGCGTCCCCTGAGGTGGCCAAGCGGCGGGCGGCCCTGCTCCGGCCCGAGGCGCCTGCCTACGTACCTCGCTCCGCGTTGTGATGCAGCCATGGCGGCCTCGGCTGGGTCATGGTCTCCGGCCACCGCAGAGGCTCATCCCGGCGGCCTGCCGGACTCCGTGTCTTCCTTTTCCCCTCTCTTCCACGCACACGGTCCCGCCTTCCGCCTACGTGACCGCCGCCGCCACCAATCGCCTTGGCGGGACACGCTGCGGAAGGCGTAAACAGTCGGGCCTTCCTTCCCGAGGCGCATGCGTCAGCCCGCCCATCTGTGATTGATAAAGCCGGGTGGAGATGGGGGAACTTTCCCGGAGAGATAGAAAAGGGTAGAGGGATGCGCAGCGGAAGCTTCAGGGATAAATAAGCAGCATCATAGAGATAGAAATGCAGACTCGATTCTCTGCTTTAGTTCGGATCCCCTACAGATAGTTGTCCACTTAGTGACCGTTCGAAGTTACAACGCACTGAAAAAAATGTCTTATGACTGTTTTTCACACTAACAACCGTTGCAGCATCCCCATGGTCACCTGATCAAAATTCAGACACATAACCAGTGGTGGGATTCAGCCAATTTGCACCACTTTGGCAGAACCGGTAGCTAATTTTTTGTTGCCCAGGCTCAGAATGGACTTCCGGAAGCAGCATTCACACAGAGAACCGGTTGTTCACCTATTTGAATCCCACCACTGATCATTTATCTATCTATCTATCTATCTATCTATCTATCTATCTATCTATCTATCTATCTATCTATCTATCTATCTATCTATCTATCTCTATCTATCTATCTCTATCTATCTATCTATCTATCATCTCTCTCTCTATCTCTCTCTCTCTCTCTCTCTCTCTCTCTCTCTCTCTCTATCTATCTATCTATCTATCTATCTATCTATCTATCTATCTATCTATCTATCTATCTATCTATCTATCTATCATTGTTTTTGGACCATAAGAAAGGCTGAGTGCCAAAGAATTGAGGCCTTTGAACTCTGGTGCTGGAGAAGACTCCTGCGAGTCCCCTGGACTGCAAAGCGATCAAACCGGTCAGTCCTAGAGGAGATCAACCCCGACTGCTCTTTAGAAGGCCAGATCCTGAAGTTGAAAGTACTTTGGCCACCTAGTGAGAAGGAAGGACTCACTGGAGAAGAGCCTAATGCTGGGAAAGATGGAGGGCAAGAGAACAAGGGGACGACAGAGAATGAGGTGGCTGGATGGAGTCACTGAAGCAGTAGGCGTGAGCTTAAATGGACTCCAGAGATGGTAGAGGACAGGAAGGCCTGGAGGAACGTTGTCCGTGGGGTCGCGATGGGTCGGACACGACTTCGCAACTAACAACAACAAGCCAACAACAAATCATATTGTTTGGAATGTGGCTCAAGATCCCAAAACAAACAAACGCGCTTGGAATTCCAGCAACAAAGTTTTATTTAAAAAGAAGCATTTGCAAAGGCTTGGTGATCTGAAACACACGTAGGAGTCCAGCCACACCTTAAAGAGCTGTTTGACACATTTTTATATCCTATCCCCGACGCAGATTACCCCCTCCCCTATCGCACTTAACGCCCCTTCCCTAATCATCTGATAAACTATCCAGACAACCTAAAACCACTGTCCCTCCCATGTTCCAGGAAGCCCCTTTGTGCACATCCTATCTATCACCATCCAATTTTCTATCAACAAAGCTCAATTCTTATAATTATCTCTATATTTGTTTGCAGTTACACCTTTGCTACCTTAAGCTCTAAACATCCTGAGTTTTTGTGTTTCCTCTACTTGCGGTTTCAGTTAGCCAGCAACTTCTGCTTTTCTTATTTGTATATAGTTAACTTGTTTGAGTTTATGACTTTCAGGTGGCTTCTCCTACAGACCTTTAGATTCATTAGAAATTTCTGATTAATAATCTGTTCCTCTATCTATCTATCTATCTATCTATCTATCTATCTATCTATCTATCTATCTATCTATCTATCTATCTATCTATCTATCTATCTATCTATCTATCTATCTATCTATCTATCTATCTATCTATCATCTAATATTATCCTAATATCATCTATCTAATATTATCCTATCTACTATCTATCTATCCATCCATCCATCCATCCATCCATCCATCTCTCTCTCTCTCTCTCTAATATTATCCTTCCTATCTATCTATCTATCTATCTATCCATTCCATCCATCCATCCATCCATCCATCCATCCATCCATCCATCCATCCATCCATCCATCCATCCATCCATCCATCCATCCATCCGTGGGATTCAGCCAGTTCGCACCACTTTGGCAGAACTGGTAGCTAATTTTTTGTTGCCCAGGCCCAGAATGGACTTCCGGAAGCGGCATCCACACAGAGAACCAGTTGCTCCCCTATTTGAATCCCACCACTGCACATAACATAGAACATATGCTTTGCAACTGACTCACATTTATGACGGCCGCAGTGTCATGTGATCCCTTTTTTTGACCTTCTGACAAGCAAAATCAATAGGGAATCCAGATTCATTTAACAACCATGTTACTAGCTTACCAACTGCAGTGATCCACTTAACAACTGTGGCAAAAAAGATCGTAAAATGGGGCAAAATTCACATAATAACTGTCTCACTTATCAACAGAAATTTTGGACTCAGTTACAGTTGTAAGTCGAGGATTACCTGTACTAGAGACGGGGACAATGCAGAAGGAGATTTATATGCTGCCTTTTTTATTCAGAAAGAATACTCAAGGCAGCTTACAATGAAAACAGTCCTTCCAGAGGCAAAGTGGTTGAGTGAATGTATCTGGAGAACAGAAAGATGAAAATAAAATATTTCTGTATTACACTTTCACTTTTCAGGAAGAAAATCCACCTCAGATAACTTTCCAGCAATATAAATAAACACTATTTTGAAATGCAAAATTACATTTTGTAAGCTGCCTGGTGTCATCTATGTGCAAGCTGGGTGGCTAAATAAATTTGTTTAATAAATAAAAGATAGATAGATAGATAGATAGATAGATAGATAGATAGATAGATAGATAGATAGATTCCAAGATCCTTCTTTGAGGGGAGAGAGAGGGAAAGAACAGAAGGGATGGCAGTGACCGAAAGGTTTGTGCGCTTCTGTTGTATGAATGAGGAAAGCGAGGAGCTTGAATAAACTGCTAGCCATAAACCATGGCGAGTCTCTTCGTCTCTTTTTTTTGCAAAGAGCAGAGATCAATAAAGGAGAATATTTGTAGCTCAGTGCTGACATGAGGGGTCCTTGGTGCTCTCTGAGCTTGGTGGTTTTCTTGCAGACGTTTCATGATCCAAACTAGGTAACGTCATCAGTACTAGTAGTAGCTTTGATGACGTTACCTAGTTGGCTTGTGAAACGCCTGCAAGAAAACAATCAAACTCGGAGAACACAAAGGGAATCCCCAGTCCTGCGCCCCCTCCTCTCGCCCTCTCTGCAAACCCTCCTCCCTTCTAGCACTGATGATGTTCCCTAGTTGGGTGATGAAACGTCTGTAAGAAAACAAGCAAGTTCGGAGAGCACCAAGGACCCCATAGTTCTGCAAACCCCACTCCCTTTCAACACTGATGATGTTCCCTAGTAGGGTCACGAAACGTCTGCAAGAAAAACGACCAAGCTCATAGAGGACCAAGGACCCCTCAGACAGCAGAGATGAAGGCGGTCGATCCGAGTACCGATCCATCTACCTCTCCGATCCCACAAAACCCCCCCATCTTTATCCCCCGTCCGGAACCTCCGTGCGCGGCTTTTGTTTCCGGTCGGAGGGCTTCTGAGTGTGACCCACGAAAGGGCGCGAGGGGCGGAAGTCGCCTTCAAGGGCGGGCGGAAGCGGCGAGAGGCGCTTTGCGGGCGGCGGCGGCGCGGCCGGAGCGCTTTGGCGGTTGCACCGGGCAAGATGGCGGACCGCGAAGAGGCGTTGAGGGAGTTCGTGGCCGTGACCGGGGCCGAGGAGGAGCGGGCGCGCTTCTTCCTGGAGTCGGCGGGCGGGGATCTGCAGGTAGCCCCGGCGGGAGGGGGAAAAAAAGTTCCCGGAGTCTCCCCACCTTCCCTGGAGAGTCGGGGGGGGGGGAGGCCGGGATCCCGCCTTTCTCTCCCCCTCCCCCGGCTGGAAGTGGGGGGGGACCCTTCCCTTGAGGGGGGGCTTTTCTAGCTAGTTGCCCCCCCCTCTCCACCCCATCATACCTGTCTGTCAAAGGGGGCCCGGGCAAGACCAGTCCCCCTCCCCTCTTGGACAAAGCCCCCCTTCTTATTCTGCATTGAAATTGGGGAGGGGGCTTAATTGGGAAGGACCCTCCCCTCTCTTCTGCCAGGAGGGGGGCGAGGGGATGGGCAAGATTATTGCAGGGGGGTGGGTGGGAGGAAAGAAGTGGGAGAGTTTTCTCTCTTGCCCTGTCTGTGCCCACCCAGCCAGAGGATGATGGGCTATGTAGTACAGATGAGGTGACTGGGAGGGGCCTCTTCTCCCCTCCCCCCCTCCTTCCCTGCCTGCAAAGTCAGCCTCCCTCCTTTGAGAAATTCGTTGACTAAAGAGTTGCCCAAACTGCAAGATGGGTGGTGCAGGCAGTCCTCAAGTTACGACCACAGTGGACACCCCCCCCCCAAGAATGTCTGTTGCTGAACGAGACAGATGTTCGGTGAGTTTTGCCCAGTTTGACGACCTTTTTAGCTACGGTGGTTAAAGAGAATTGCTGCTGCGGTTGTTAAACTAGTCACACGGTCGTTAAGCGAATCTGGCTTCCCCCGTTGACTTTGCATGTCGGAAGATCGGAAAAGGGGGGGATCACGTGACCCCGGGGACGTTGCGACCGTCATAAATATGAGTCGGTTGCCAAGTGTCCAAATTTTCATCGTGTGACCACAAGGATGATGCTGCAATGGGTGAAAAACGGTCATAAGTCCCTTTTTTCAGTGCTGTTGTAACTTTGAACAGTCACTAAACGAACTGTTGCAAGTTGAGGACCACCTGTATATAAATTGAACCATAAATTTAATAATAAAGGGTTCAGGGAGGTGGGTTCAGGGCCATACTGGTTTTTTTTTTTGGTGTGGGTTGCCTTGACTTCAATATTACAGGAAGACCCCGATTTATGACCAGAACAGAACCCAAAACTTCCGTTGCTAAATGAACAAGATGTTAAGTGACTTTTGCCCTATTTTACAACCTTGCCACCGTTGTTAAGTGAATCACTGCAGTTCTTAAGATAGTAACACAGTCCTTAAGTGAATCCGGCTTCCCCATTGACTTTGCTTGTCAGAAGGTCACAAAAGGGGATTATGTGACACCCCCCCCCGGGGACACTGCGACCGTCGTAAATATGAGTCAGTTGCCAAGCGTCCGAATTTTGATCACACGATCGAGGAGATGCTGCAGTGGTCGTGTGTAAAAAAAGGTCGTTAAGTCACTTTTCTCAGTGCCGTTGTGACTTTGAATGGCCACTAAATGAGTGACTGTAAGTCGAGGACTATCTGTACAGGTTCGGTCCCAAAAATCATTTCCATTTCCCCCCCCAAAAAAGAGCAGATACACCCTCATTAGAAGGGATGGCAAAGTGGCACATCTCTGAGAAAGAAGCAAGGCATCGAGGCAGATTTGGCACTGAAAATTAATTTCCTTCTCCCTCTTTGACATGGAGGGGAATCGGGACTCATTGACGGGCACCAGATGCCACCCATGGATCATCATGGCATCCTTTGCAAGGAGTTGCAATTTGGCACCAGGGGTTTCAGGAAAAACTGGTTTGCCTTCTCTTTGCAATGGTCCTGCTGCCAGGGAGGTGGAAATTGTTCCCATTATCTACATGCCCCCAGTGAGGGAGTCTTCCAGGCTAGCCAGTGGCATGCCGTTCAGATCGTTTGAAAAATGCTGCGGTTGGTTGCGAATGTCCAAGATCTGTACCAAGATCTAACAGATAGGACAAGTATAACAAGTAAAACAGTACATTATGCAATGGAATTTCATTGTAATGGATGCCGATTAGTGTACAGTCAAAGTGACAAAGTTGTTTATTCTATTCTATTCTATTCTATTCTATTCTATTCTATTCTATTCTATTCTATTCTATTCTATTCTATTCTATTCTTATTCTTATTCTTATTCTTATTCTATTCTTATTCTATTCTATTCTATTCTATTCTATTCTATTCTATTCTATTCTATTCTATTTTATTCTATTCTGTTCTGTTCTGTTCTGTTCGTGTATCTGATGTTCCAGCAAAACTGTACGATTTGAGGCCAGTCAGTCCCTGATAGAGGCTCTTGTTCCTTTGCATTACAAGTAGTCCTCAACTTACAACAGTTAGTTTAGTGACCGTTCAAGATTACAACAACATTGGAAAAAGCGACTTATGACCCTTTTTCAGACTTACGACCATTGCAGATCCCCACGATCATGTGATCAGAACTCAGATGGTTCCTATTTGTGACGGTCACAGTGTCCCGGAGTCACGTGATCCCCTTTTGCGAACTTCGGACAGGCAAAGTCCATGGGGAAGTCAGATTCGTTTAACAACTGTGTTACTAACTGAACACCTGCAGC
This sequence comes from Azemiops feae, assembly GCA_023970755.1. Classification (NCBI taxonomy): domain Eukaryota; kingdom Metazoa; phylum Chordata; class Lepidosauria; order Squamata; family Viperidae; genus Azemiops; species Azemiops feae. The sequence goes on from JALGBA010001431.1 coordinate 37,666, forward strand.
GATTCGCTTAACAACTGTGGCAAGAAAGGTCATAAAATGGGGCAAGACTCCCTTAACAACTGCCTCACTTAAACTTTTGGCTCTGTGGTGGTCATAAATTCAGGATTATCAGTGTGTAAACTGGGTGAATAGCCATCTGCAGCAATCCCTATCTCTGTTAATGATCATGCTGATATTTATTGTTTAAATGTTTTATACTGCCATTTATAGTTCGTTGTAAGCAGCCTAGAGTTGCCTGATGGTGAGATTGCCAGCGTATCAATTTAAGGAAGCAATCTGTCAGTCAATCAATCATTTACTGGTAACAATAAAAATAGGTTCAGTCAAGTTAGGCAGTTGGTTTATAAAGGTAGTCCTTGATTTACAACCACAATTGAGAGAATAGAAGGATAACTCATCAAATTTGCAGATGACACCAAACTGGCAGGAGTAGCCAACACCCCAGAAGACAAATTCAGGATCCAAAAAGATCTTGACCAACTTGAACAATGGGCCCTGTCCAACAAAATGAGTTTCAATGTGGAGAAAAGCAAAGTTTTACATTTAGGCTGGAAAAACCAAAGGCACAAATATAGATTGGGTGAAACCTGGCTCAAAAACAGCAACTGTGAGAGGGACTTTGGAGTCCTAGTGGACGATTACTTGACCGTGAGCCAGCCGTGTGCGGCGGCAGCCAAAAAAGCTAACACAATCCTGGGTTGCATAAGCAGAGGCATAGAATCAAGATCACGCGAGGTATTAGTACCGCTTTATAAAACCCTAGTAAGACCACACCTGGAATACTGTAGCCAATTTTGGTCACGATACCACAAAAAAGTTGTTGAGAGTTTGGAAAAAATTCAGAGAAGAGCAACTAAGATGATCCAAGGCCTGGAGGCTAAAACATACGAAGAATGGCTGCGGGACTTGGGTTTGGCTGGTCTAAAGAAAAGAAGAAACAGGGGAGACATGATAGCAGTGTTCCAGTATCTGAGGGGCTGCCACAAGGCAGAGGGGGTCAGGTTGTTCATCAAAGCACCAGAGGGCAGGACGAGAAACAACGGTTGGAAACTGATCAAGGAGAGAAGCAACCTGGAATGAAGGAGAAACTTCCTGAAAGTGAGGACAATTAACCAGTGGAACAGCTTGCCACCAGAAATAGTGGGCCCTCCATCCCTGGAGATTTTTAAGAAGAGACCAGACAGTCACTTGTCTGAGATGGTATAGGTTCTCCTGCTTGAGCAGGGGGCTGGACTAGAAGACCTCCAAAGTCCCTTCCAGCTCTATTCTATTCAGAGTCAAAAATTTCTCTTGCTAACTGAGATATTTGTTAAGGGAGCTTTCCCCCATTTTAACAACCTTTCTTGCCACAGTTGTTACATGAACCACTGCAGTTGTTAAGTTAGTGACCCAGTTGTCAAGTGACTCTGGCTTCCCCATTGACTTTGGACACCCCTGCCCTAAACCATAATCAAACCATAATCAAACCACCTAGCCTGGTTTCACAGAACTCACGAAACCAGAAATGTAACTCCTCAAGCATATCGCAATACAGGAAGTCCCCGACTTAACAACAGTTGATTTAGTGACCGTTCAAATTTGTAACGGCACTGAAAAAAGTCAATTACGACCGTTTTTCACACTTACGACCGTTGCAGCATCCCCTGTGGTCACCTGATCAAAATTCAGACGCTTGGCAACTGGTTCATACTTATAACGGTTGCCGTATCCCCGGGTCACCTGATCCGCTTTTGCGACCTTCCGACAAGAAAAGTCAGTGGGGAAACCAGATTCACTTAACAACCATGCAACTCACTTAAAAACGGCCACGACTCACTTAACGACTGTGGCAAGAAAGGTCATAAAATGGGGCAAAACTCACTCAACAAATGTTTCACTTGGCAGCATAAATTTTGGGCTCACTTGTGCTCGTATCTCGAGGACTCGGCTGTATATGGATGCAGGCCCTAGATCGGGGGTCTTCAAACGTGGCCCTTTTATGACTGGTGGACTTCAACTCCCAGAATTCCTCAGCCAGGCACGCTGGCTGAGGAATTCTGGGAGTTGAAGTCCACCAGTCATAAAAGGGCCACGTTTGAAGACCCCTGGTTTAGGACTACATACCTGTATTACATTCTTTATGAGGGGAAAAAAAGCTGAAATCTTACCCTTGTTCTACATTTAGTGATAATTACCTATCTTCCAGCCGCGGAGCTGCAAAGCAGCCAACAAAAATCTGAACTAGGCCTCTATCTACTCTTTTTTTCCAGAATGTTCCTTCAAGATTTCCTCAAAATACTCATACCTGCCTTATATATTCTATAGAACAGAGGTCTTCAAACTTGGCCCTTTCATGACTTGTGGACTTCAACTCCCAGAATTCCTCAGCCAGGCACGCTGATTGAGGAATTCTGGGAGTTGAAGTCCCCAAGTCACAAAAGGGCTGCGTTTGAAGACCCCTGCCCTAGATCTTTTACTGGGCCTGGTTAAGCATGAATTTGCATCTATTTTCCCAGTTCGAAATATGTCACATTCAGTCATGAATATTGCAGGGCACAAAAAGATGACTCAGCCCAAAATAGAATCCTGACAACCTTTGAAAGCATTTCCTTTGTGTTTTTTCCAAAGTGAGCAATCCGATACCTCTTTGGAGCTTGTGACCTTTTAGTTCCACAAAACATCTTTTTTTAAAAAAAAATAAAAAATAAAAAATCTCTCTATTGGGGCAAGCTCTTTGCCAGGGAAAAATTGCTGTTGTGCAAATGAGAAGCGTCCCACGCAGTACGGATTCCGAGGAAAGAGCAAAATTGTGCGGTCTTTCCGGAGAGATCCTCGCAACATTCCTGAATTCAGCTTTCTCCCCTTCTCCTTCCCCCCCCCCCTTCAAAATCCAGAACAGTGGTACATATTATGTTATACTTTGAGCTTCTGCACCGGAGACAAATTCCTTGTGTGTCCGATCACACTTGGCCATTAAAGAATTCTGTTCTGTTCAGTGGCGAAAAAAGCAAGGTTCTACATTTAGGTAAGAAAAACCAAGTGCACAGGTATAGTATAGTTAGGTGGTACTTTGCTGAATAGTAGCAACTGTGAGAGGGATCTCGGAGTCCTAGTGGACAATCACTTAAATAGGAGCCAGCCGTGTGCTGCAGCTGCCAAAAAAGCCAACACAGTGCTAGGCTGCATTAACAGAGGGATAGAATCAAGATCACGTGAAGTGTTAATACCACTTTACAAGGCCTTGGTAAGGCCACACTTGGAATCTTGCATCCAGTTTTGGTCACCACGATGTAAAAAAGATGTTGAGACTCTAGAAAGAGTACAGAGAAGAGCAACAAAGATGATTAGGGGACTGGAGGCTAAAACATATAAGGAACGGTTGCTGGAATTGGGTATGTCTAGTTTAATGAAGAGAAGGATGAGGGGGGACATGATAGCAGCCTTCCAATATCTCAGGGGCTGCCCCAAAGAAGAGGGAGTCAAGCTCTTCTCCAAAGCGCCTGAAGGCAGGACAAGAAGCAACGGATGGAAACTAATCAAGGAGAGAAGCAACCTGGAACTGAGGAGAAACTTCCTGACAGTTAGAACAATTAACCAGTGGAACAACCTGCCTCCGGAAGCGGTGAATGCTCCAACACTGGAAGTTTTTAAGAAGAGACTGGACAGCCATTGGTCTGAAATGGTATAGGGTTTCCTGCCTGAGCAGGGGGTTGGACTAGGTGACCTCCAAGCTCCCTTCCAACTTATTATTATTGTTGTTGTTGTTGTTGTTGTTATGTCACGGTCACGTGATCAGTTTTATGATTGTTTATGACTTAACAACTATAATGGGCAGGTTCCATTACAGGTTGTCCTCAACGACCACAACTGAGCCTCAAACTGTCGTTAGGCAAATATGGTTAAGTCAGTTTTGCCCCATTTGACGACCTTCTTTGCCACCGTTATTAAGTGAATCACTGCAATTGTTTAAGTTTAGACACGCGGTTGTTAACCAGATCTGGCTTCCCCATTGACTTTTGCTTGACAGAAGGTCTCCTGAAAGGGGATCACATCACACACACACAGACACACACACACACGGACACTACAACCATCATAAGTACAGGCCAGTTGCCAAGCATCTGAATTTTGATCACGTGACCCTGGGGGATGCTTCAGTGATCGTAAGTGGAGAAAAACCGTCATCAGTCCCTTTTTTCATTCCTCTTGTAACTTCGAACAGTCCCTAAATGAGCTGCTGTAAGCCGAGGACTCCCTGAAGAAGATTCCGCCTGCTGGGACGGATGGTCAGAGGTGGCCGGTGGCGTCACGTCTTCACCTGTGATGCCCTTCCTCTTTTTTTCAGATTGCCCTGGCGAGTTTCTACGAAGATGGCGGCGACGAAGACATCATGACGCTCCCCCAGCCCACCTCCAGCTCCGTGACGAGAGGCACCGCAGCCAGGTGACCGCTCAGCTTCCTGCCTTTGCGAAAAATCAAGTGTTAGGCCCAAGGTGCCAGGCTTGCCTTCTCTGCTGGAAAAAACTTTGGAAGTGGGCCTTGGAGAGCAGAGCAGAGTCTGCCAGGGTATCCCTAGAATTCAAAGAAATAGACGTTCCCAATCCCAGGGCATTCTGGGAAAAGGATGCTCGGCGAGCGAAGGTTCGTTCTCCGAGCTCGTGGCTTGGTTTCCCAACCTTTCGTTACCAGGCGAGGTAACATCTTCAGCCGAGTTTAGGGCAGGGGTCCCCAACCTATGGGCCGCGGCCCACTACTGGGCTGTTGGCCACCGGGCCGCGTGAGTGGCTGGCCAGTGCAGGCAGATGTGTGCACGCGCTCACCCCTCCTTGTACCGGCGCTAGCTGAGCCACGAGCCTTGCGCCAGCGTGAGCTCAGCCTGGCGCCGGCCCTAGCTGAGCCGCGGGTTGCATGCCCCCTGCCGGCGCTATCAGCCCCGTTCATGTGCAGGGGCACGCAGCCATATACTTTTACTGATAGTCCTTGCCTTATGACTGTAATTGGCCCCATGAAGTCATGACAGTTGCAAGAGCAGATGACGTAAAGCAGATTTGGGTTTGGCCAGTCTAGAGAGAAGAAGGACTAGGGGGGACATGATAGCAGTCTTGCAGTATTTGAGGGGCTGCCACAGAGAGGAGGGGAGGGTCAAGCTACTCTCCAGAGCACCTGAAGGCAGGACAAGAAGCAACGGATGGAAACTAATCAAGGAGAGAAGCAACCTGGAACTAAGGAGAAATTTCCTGTCAGAACAGTTAACCAGGGGAACTGCTTGCCACCAGAAGTTGTGGGTGCTTCATCACTGGAGGTTTTAAAGAAGAGACTAGACAGTCACTTGTCTGAGATCTCAAGAAGGGTCTCCTGCTTGAGCAGGGGGCTGGACTAGAAGACCTCCAAGGTCCCTTCCAGCTCTATTCTGATTGATTGGTTGATTGTTTGAAATGGTTTAGGGTCTCCTGCTTGAGCAGGGGGCTGGACTAGAAGACCTCCAAGGTCCCTTCCAGCTCTATTCTGATTGATTGGTTGATTGTTTGAAATGGTTTAGCGTCTCCTGCTTGAGCAGGGGGCTGGACTAGAAGACCTCCAAGGTCCCTTCCAGTTCTATTCTGATTGATTGTTTGAATGATTGATTGATTGATTAATTGATTGAAATGGTTTAGGGTCTCCTACTTGAGCAGGGGGCTGGACTGGAAGACCTCCAAGGTCCCTTCCAGCTGGATTCTGATTCTGATTCTGACCTGACTGATTTTAAGACCTTTTTTTTTTTTCCCCTGGCGGTCATTAAGCGAGTGCTGCAGTCATTAAGAGAACTCGTTCGCTATGGGGTGGGTTTTGCCGGAAATGGGAAGTAAGTGATGGTTTCCGGCAAAAACATCGTAAATTGCAGCCATGTGATCGTGGCTGTAAATGTAGAATGGTTTGCCAGGTGCCAAGTATTGCAGTAATGCGATTGTGGGGTCTGTCGTAACTTCCAGAAGTCACTAAGCAATCAGTCATAAGTTGAGGAGTACCGGTATGTCATTTTTATACCTGTACAGAATTGGTATTGAAGTGGATAACAGACTTTAAACACACTTAACAGCGTAACTTTTGTGTTAAAGAATGGCACGTTTTATAGTTCAATTTTTCTTGCGGGTAATTCCTATGCAATGGTCCTCGACTTATAGTCATTTGTTTAGTGACCGTTTGAAGTTACGACTATTCTAAAAAAAAAAAAAGAAAAGATTTCCCACAAGATTGCAACTGCCACAAAGGAACAACATTTTGCTTCAGTCCCTGGAACTCTTCCCCAAAATTTGTACCCGTTTCTCCCGGGTAGATCTGACTCTGTTTATCAAACTTGACAACTTTTAAGATGTGTGGACTTCCAACACCCAGAATTCCCAAAAGGCCTGGGGGATTCTGGGAAGTGAAATCTACCCATCTTAAAGCCTGCTGGTTGGGGAATTCTGGGAGTTGAAGCCCACATTTCTTAAAGTTGCCAAGTTTGAAAAAACATGGAATTAACAGATTGGGCCAAAACTGACTCTACAAGGTGCCATCAAAAGGATTTCTAGGTGAAAATGAGCACCTTAATTTGGATCTGGAATGCAATTGGCAGTTCTATTTTTCGTTAGTATTGTTTTGTTTTTTTTAATTAGTTTATAGCATACGATACAAAGAAAATACAAAAGTAAATAGCAGGAGAGCTAGGGAAAGGAAACAGAAAAGTGGGGGAAAGCAAGGGGAAAAAAGAAAAAAAAAAGTCATTGACTTCCAACTTTCTTTGGTGCAGTAAAATAGAATATCAACATCAAACCTCAACTTTTTACTTTTTACAAAATAATATAAACTAGCCATTTCGATAATCACAAATCTATATAATCGGGAAAGCCCAAAATCAAAATTTCATTTTTTTCTCACTTTTCCATTTTTTCTGGGAGTTGAAGTCCACGAGCCATGAAGGGGCCATAGTTCCCCCATGTCGGCTCAGGAATTCTGGGAGTTGAAGTCCACGAGTCATGAGGGGGCCATAGTTCCCCCATACTGACTCAGGAATTCTGGGAGTTGAAGTCCACGAGTCATGAGGGGGCCATAGTTCCCCCATACTGACTCAGGAATTCTGGGAGTTGAAATCCACGAGTCATGAGGGGGCCATAGTTCCCCCATACTGACTCAGGAATTCTGGGAGTTGAAGTCCACGAGTCATGAGGGGGCCATAGTTCCCCCATGCTGGCTCAGGAATTCTGGGAGTTGAAATCCACGAGTCATGAGGGGGCCATAGTTCCCCCATGCTGGCTCAGGAATTCTGGGAGTTGAAGTCCACGAGTCATGAGGGGGCCATAGTTCCCCCATACTGACTCAGGAATTCTGGGAGTTGAAATCCACGAGTCATGAGGGGGCCATAGTTCCCCCATACTGACTCAGGAATTCTGGGAGTTGAAATCCACGAGTCATGAGGGGGCCATAGTTCCCCCATGCCGGCTCAGGGATTCTGGAAGTCCACAAGCCATGAAGGGGCCATAGTTCCCCCATGCCGGCTCAGGAATTCTGGGAGTTGAAGTCCACGAGTCATAAAAGAGCCAAGGTTGCCTACCCCTGCCTTAGTTGTTGTGCTGGGTCCTTTTTCCTTTTCATCCTAGTCAGGCCATCACAATTCAGAGGAGAGAGAAACCACACACCGAAGGAGGAGGAGGCAGCCAACTCATTTGATGTCTCCTTTTGTTTCTCCAGCGACCACAGGGTGACCTCCTTCCGCGATCTCGTCCATGCTCAGGAAGAGGAGGAAGAGGAGGAAGAAGGACAAAGGTTGGTGACTGGTCAGATGGGAAGGAGGAATTGGGAAAGTCTGTGTGGGTTGTAAGTCCAGCGCTACGTGTAAAAGCGATCCATGCTGACTGGATGAGGACAGTCAGGATGTAGTCCAGGGGCTGTAAAATGCCACCGTATGCTTGCTTGTGTGCTTCGCTATCATGCGGTGACAGTCTGCCATGAACTCTGGAGAGGAAGGGGGGGGGGAATGCTTGAGGGAAAGTGGAAGTAACGGCTGTATCTCCCAGAGATGCTGCCTCAAGGTCACCCAGCTGGGAGAAGAAGGCAGCTGCATGTTGTTGTTAGTTGCGAAGTCGTGTCCAACCCATCGCAACCCCATGGACAACGTTCCTCCAGGCCTTCCTGTCCTCTGCCATCTTCTGGAGTCCATTGAAGCTCACGCCTCCTGCTTCAGTGACTCCATCCAGCCACCTCATTCTCTGTCGTCCCCTTCTTCTCTTGCCCTCAATCTTTCCCAGCATCAGGCCCTTCTCCAGTGAGTCCTTCCTTCTCATTAGGTGGCCAAAGTACTTGAGTTTCCACTTCAGGATCTGGCCTTCTAAGGAGCAGTCGGGGTTGATCTCCTCTAGGACTGACCGGTTTGATGGCCTTGCAGTCCAAGGGACTCGCAGGAGTCTTCTCCAGCACCATAGTTCAAAGGCCTCCATTCTTTGGCGCTCAGCCTTTCTTATGGTCCAACTTTCACAGCCATACGTTGCAACAGGGAGAACCATGGCCTTGACTATACGCACTTTTGTTGGCAGGGTGATGTCTCTGCTTTTTAGTATGCTGTCTAAATTCGCCATAGCTTTCCTCCCCAGGAGCAAGCGTCTTTTAATTTCTTGGCTGCAGTCCCCATCTCCATACCAACCTACAAGCTTGAAGTGCCCATCCTTAAAACATCTTGCTTGAATCTGATTGATCCTGGCGTATGTGCATGCGCGTGCGTGTGTGTATGCGTGCGAGCGAGCGATGGGAGGCAGTGAAGGGCGGGAAAAGCGGAACTTAGGGATTTGGGCACAAGATTCTGCTGACCTGATGTAACCTCCCCATCACAAGACCCATCTCCAGCCTCTCACGGATGACTCATCACAAGACCCTCACTTGCAAAAGAGGATCACATGACCCCATGACATTGCAACTGTCATAAGTACATGCCAGTTGCCAAGCATCTAAATTTTGATCACGTGACCACAGGCAAGCTGAAACATATAAGGAATGGTTGCTGGAATTGGGGATGTCTAGTTTAATGAAGAGAAGGACGAGGGGGGGCATGATAGCAGTCTTCCAGTATCTCAGGGACTGCCACAAAGAAGAGGGAGTCAAGCTATTCTCCAAAGCGCCTGAAGGCAGGACAAGAAGCAACGGATGGGAACTGATCAAGGAGAGAAGCAACCTAGAACTAAGGAGAAACTTCCTGGCAGTTAGAACAATTAACCAGTGGAACAACCTGCTTCCAGAAGTTGTGGGTGCTCCATCACTGGAGACTTAAGAAGAGACTGGACAGCCATTTGTCTGAAATGGTATAGGGTTTCCTGCCTGAGCAGGGGGCTGCACTAGATGACCTCCAAGGTCCCTTCCAACTCTGCTATTCTATTATTCTGTTCATGATAGCAGTCCTCCAATATTTGAGGGGCTGCCACAAAGAAGAGGGAGTCAAGCTATTCTCCAAAGCACCTGAAGGCAGGACAAGAAGCAACGGATGGAAACTAGTCAAGGAGAGAAGCAACCTGGAACTAAGGAGAAACTTCCTGACAGTTAGAACAATTAACCAGGGGAACAACCTGCCTCCAGAAGTTGTGAATGCTCCATCACTGGAGGTTTTTAAGAAGGGACTGGACAGCCATTGGTCTGAAATGGTATAGTGTTTCCTGCCTGAGCAGGGGGTTGGACTAGAAGACCTCCAAGGTCCCTTCCAACTCTTGTTGTTGTTGTTGTTAATTATTATTATTATTATTATTATTATCAGTTGTAAGTGTGGAAAGCGCTCATAGCTCCCTTTTCCCAGTGGTGTTGTAACTTTGAACAGTCCCTAAATGAACTGTTCTAAGTCGAGAACTATCTGTAAATTTGCTTCCTTTCCAACTTTCTCCTAGGTTCGTTTGCTTGTTCATTTGCTGATTTGATTTCTGCAGCCGCCCGTCTCGGCAAACGACCTAGACGACTCTCCACATTTTAAAAAACATTTTTAAACGGCCAAGAAGCCTTAAAGCAGCTGCTGCATCAGCGGTTCGGTTTGCAATGGCGGAAAATCCGGCCGTGCTTCCGAAGTCGAACGAGGACTTTCCCCTCCTGAAGTCTCTCTCTCTCTTCGGTTTAGGTTTTATGCTGGCGGGTCAGAACGGAGCGGGCAGCAGATTGTTGGCCCCCCAAGGAAGAAGAGTTCGAACGAGCTGGTGGAGGACCTGTTCCGGGGGGCCAAAGAACACGGGGCGGTGGCTGTCGACAGGACAGCTAAGAGCCCCGGGGATGGCAGCAGGCCAAAGGTGAGCCAGAGACCTTTGGTCAAGGTCTGCTTGGGTGGGTGGGCTGGTTTGCTTTCAAGTGGCCTTAAGGATTCCCTCAATCAAACGTGGCACAGAGGGAGGGGGTGTTTGGGGTCCTGGGTGCCCTCTGAGCTTGGTTGCTTTCTTGCAGATGTTTCATGACCCAACTAGCTAACATCATCAGTGCTAGAAGGGAGTGTGGGGTGTAGAGGGGAGGAGGAGGGAGGAGGAAGAAGAGGAGGAGTGTGGGGGTCCTTGGTGCTCTCTGAGCTTGGTGGCTTTCTTGCAGATGTTTCATGACCCAACTAGGTAACATCATCAGTTAGATGATGCTAGAAGGGAGGAGGAGGAGAATAACGATGGGGTCCTGGGTGCCCTCTGAGCTGGGTGGCTTTCTTGCAGATGTTTCATGACCCAACTAGGTAACATCATCAGTTAGATGATGCTAGAAGGGAGGAGGAGGAGAATAACGATGGGGTCCTTGGTGCTCTCTGAGCTTGGTTGCTTTCTTGCAGATGTTTCATGACCCAACTAGGTAACATCATCAGTTAGATGATGCTAGAAGGGAGGAGGAGGAGAATAACGATGGGGTCCTTGGTGCTCTCTGAGCTGGGTGGCTTTCTTGCAGATGTTTCATGACCCAACTAGGTAACATCATCAGTTAGATGATGCTAGAAGGGAGGAGGAGGAGAATAACGATGGGGTCCTTGGTGCTCTCTGAGCTGGGTTGCTTTCTTGCAGATGTTTCATGACCCAACTAGGTAACATCATCAGTTAGATGATGCTAGAAGGGAGGAGGAGGAGAATAACGATGGGGTCCTTGGTGCTCTCTGAGCTTGGTTGCTTTCTTGCAGATGTTTCATGACCCAACTAGGTAACATCATCACTTAGATGATGCTAGAAGGGAGGAGGAGGAGAATAACGATGGGGTCCTTGGTGCTCTCTGAGCTTGGTTGCTTTCTTGCAGATGTTTCATGACCCAACTAGGTAACATCATCAGTGCTAGAAGGGAGGAGGAGGAAGAGGAGGAGGACTGTGCGGTTCTTAGTGCTCTCTGAGCTTGGTGGTTTTCTGGCAGACATTTCATTGCCCAACGAAGTAATGTCATCAGTGCTAGAAGGGAGGGGGGTTCTCTGTCTCTATACGGTGGTAGGGCTGTGGTCCCTGTTTGTCTGGTATTTCTCCTTCTGTGGAAGCCTTGATGTTCTCTGAGCTTGGTTGTTTCCTGGCAGACCTTCTGTGACCCAGCTAGGTAACGCCATCCGTGCTAGAAGGGAATGGGGTTTGCAGAATGGAGGAGAAAGAGGAGGGAAGAGGAGGAAGGCTGTGGTATGCTTGGTGATCTCTGAGCTGGGTTGTTTTCTTGCAAACGTTTTATTACCCAACTAGGTAACATCATCAATGCTGGAAGGGGGTGGGTGCGTGGAGGAGGAGGAGGAGGAGAAGAGAGGAGGAGGAGGAGGAGGACTGTGGGGTCCTTGGTGCTCTCTGAGCTTGGTGGCTTTCTTGCAGACGTTTCAGCACCCAAATAGGTAACATCATCAGTGCTAGAAGGGAGTGGGATTCTGGAGGAGGGGAAGGAGGAGGAGCAGAAGCAGAAAGAGGAGTAGTAGCAGGAGTAGGAAGACTGTAGGAGTCCTTGGTGCTCTCTTGCTGGGTTGTTTTCTTGCAGAGGTTTCATGACAGGAGGAGGAGGAAGAGGAGGAGGAGGTCCTTGGTGTTCTGAACTGGGTTGTTTTCTTGCCCATTTCATACCCAACAAGTGGACTTCAGCTCCCAGAATTCCCCAGCCGGCATGGCTATCTGGGGAATTCTGGGAGTTGAAGTCTATAAAAATCTTAAAAGTCGCCAAGTTTGGAGACCCCCTGAGTTAGAGGAACAGGAAGCGTTGGTGACTGTGTATTTCATCTATAATCTGTCTCCTGTGAATGTTGTTAGGATAAAAAAAAACAACGAATCAAGGTACTTCTAAGAAAAGTTTACCAAATCCCTGGTATTTTGGAATTCATGTTACTTAATCCTTAATTTGGAGGCCGGGAGATCTGAAAGAACCTTCCTTAGCCCAGGGGTAGGCAACCTTGGCCCCCTCATGACTGGTGGACTTCAACTCCCAGAATTCCTGAGCCAGCCTGGCTCAGCTTGGAAACCTCTCCCTTTCCCCTCAGCATGGCTGGCTCAGGAATTCTGGGAGTTGAAGTCCACCAGTCATGAAGGGGCCATAGTTCCCCCATGCTGGCTCAGGAATTCTGGGAGTTGAAGTCCACCAGTCATGAAGGGGCCATAGTTCCCCCATGCTGGCTCAGGAATTCTGGGAGTTGAAGTCCACGAGTCATAAAAGAGCCAAAGTTGCCTACCTCTGCTCTAGGGCCTCCTGCTTAGCAGGGGGTTAGACTAGAAGACCTCCGAGGTCCCTTCCAACCCTTTTCTTTAGGTGTTTTGGTGGACTCAGAACCTAGAATGAATAAATGCGCTTCAGGTAGACCTAGGCCAGGGGTAGGCAACCTTGGCCCCTTCATGACCCGTGGACTTCAACTCCCAGAATTCCTGAGCCAGCATAGCTCAGCTTGGAAATCTCTCCCTTTTCCCTCAGCGTGGCTGGCTCAGGAATTCTGGGAGTTGAAGTCCACAAGTCATGAAGGGGCCATAGTTCCCCCATGCTGGCTGAGGAATTCTGGGAGTTGAAGTCCACAAGTCATGAAGGGGCCATAGTTCCCCCATGCTGGCTGAGGAATTCTGGGAGTTGAAGTCCACAAGTCATGAAGGGGCCATAGTTCCCCCATGCTGGCTGAGGAATTCTGGGAGTTGAAGTCCATGAGTCATAAAAGAGCCAAGGTTGCCTACCCCTGGTAGCCCTATGTTAAAAAAAACAAAACCCTTTCTGATCGGATGGAGGAACTTTAAATGAAGGCTGATAACAGCTTTATACAGCATCTGGGCTTCATGCAGAAGAACTGGGCAAGCCCCCCCTCTTTTTTTTTTTTCTCTCCCTTGCAGCCCTTTGCAGGAGGAGGGTACCGCTTGGGAGCTGCCCCCGAGGAAGAGTCCGCTTACGTGGCGGGAGAAATGAGGCCGAACGCGGCCCAGGATGTGAGTATTTCAGGCCTCGGACTGGATCCGGGGCAGCCGCACATTAGAGGTCTGGGGGTCCCAAACTTTATCAGATCAAATCTTTATCAGGGTCCAAGACCAGCATAGTTCCCAAACTTAGAATTTTTGATTCCTCCAAGATAAGGTGAGGTTAGGAAGCAGTCAGTCACTGTTCAAGCCTGGGGAAATTTTTTGGATTTTGGAAAATTAGGAAGGCCTGGATCGGTATAAGAAGGCTGCAGATGTTCAGCTGGGCCTTCCTTCCTTCCTTCCTTCCTTCCTTCCTTCCTTCCTTCCTTCCTTCCTTCCTTCCTTCCTTCCTTCCTTCCTTCCTTCCTTCCTTCTTTCTTTTCTTTTCTTTTCTTTTCTTTTCTTTTCTTTTCTTTCTTTTCTTTCTCCTTCCCTCCCACCCTCCCTCCCTCCCTCACCTACCTACCTACCTACTTACCTAAACTTCAGTTGATTCGAACTGAATAGATTTGCACCCATGTCACCTCTCTTGAGGGAGCTGCGTTGCCTGGGGATTTGCTTCGGGGTCCAGTTCCAGGTGCTGGTTGTCACCTTTCAAGTCCTCCATGGCTTCCCTTCCCTTCCCTTCCCTTCCTTCCTTCCTTCCTTCCTTCCTTCCTTCCTTCCTTCCTTCCTTCCTTCCTTCCTTACTTACTTACTTACTTACTTACTTCCCTCCCTCCCTCCCTCCCTCCCTCTTTCCCTTCCCTTCCCTTCCCTTCTCCCCCCCTCTCCCCTTCCTTTCCTTCCTTTCCTTCCTTCCTTCCTTCTTCTCCTTCCTTCCTTCCTTTTCTCTTTCCTTCTTCCTTCCTCCCTCCTCCCTCCCTCCTTCCCTCCTTCCTTCCCTCTTTCCCTTCCCTTCCCTTCTCCTCCCCTCTCCCCTTCCTTTCCTTCCTCCCTCCCTCCCTCCCTCCCTCTTCCTTTTCCTTTTCCTCTCTTTTTCCTTCCTCTGAGTCCTGGTGGGACAGTGGTTAGAATGTAGTATTGCAAGCTAATTCTTTTGACTGCCATCAGTTTGATCCTGACTCAGCCACCCATCCTTCCGAGGTCGATAAAATGAGGACCCAGATTGTTGGGGGCAAATAGGTCGACTCTGTAAACTGCTTAGGGAGGACCGTCAAGCCCTGTGAAGCGGTATATAAGTCTTAAAGGGCTCTTGCTAATCCACCCGTCTGCCTTTCGTAGGTTCACGTGGTGCTCAAGCTGTGGAAAAGCGGATTCAGCCTAAACAGTGGCGAGCTGAGGAGCTATCAAGATCCTTCCAACTCTCAGTTCCTGGAGTCCATCCGTCGGGGGTAATAGTTCTGCCCTGGGAAGAATCAGACCCCAGAACGGGCACCGGGCCTCATCAGATGCTCAGATCTGACCTTCCTGGGACTCTTTGTTTGTCCGGAAAAGGGAATGGGAAGACTCCCAGGTTGACACCTTTTGGGAAAGGTGGGGAGGGGTCTTCTCCTGACGGGCATTCCGTGCTTTTTCGTCCTTGTAGAGAAGTCCCTGCCGAGCTCCGTCGGTTGGCCCGTGGCGGGCAGGTGAACCTGGACCTGGAGGACCACCGCGACGAGGATTTTGTGAAGTCCAGGGGCGCCTTCAGGGCTTTCACCGGAGAAGGCCAGAAGCTAGGCAGGTAAGCCAGCAGGATATTGAGAAACAGGCAGTCCTCGACACACGGCCACAACTGAGCCCAGAATTTCTGTGGTTAAGTGAAACATTTGTTAAGTGACTTTTGCCCCACTTACGACCTGAGCCAGCCGTGTGCAGCAGCAGCCAAAAAAGCGAATACAATCCTGGGTTGCATAAACAGAGGCATAGAATCAGGATCACGCGAAGTATTAGTACCGCTTTATAAACCCTAGTGAGGCCACACCTGGAATACTGCAGCCAATCTTGGTCACCATATCACAAAAAAAGATGTTGAGACCTTGGAAAAATTCAGAGAAGAGCAACTAAGATGATGCAAGGCCTGGAGGCTAAAACAGACGAAGAACGGCTGCGGGACTTGGGTCTGGCTAGTCTAAGGAAAAGAAGAAATAGGGGAGACATGATAGCAGCGTTCCAGTATCTGAGGGGCTGCCTCAAAGAAGAGGGGGTCACGTTCTCCAAAGCACCAGAGGGGAAGGATGAGAAACAATGGTTGGAAACTGATCAAGGAGAGAAGCAACCTGGAATTGAGGAGAAACTTCCTGACAGTGAGGACAATTAACCAGTGGAACAGCTTGCCACCAGAACTCGTGGGCGCTCCATCACTGGAGATTTTTAAGAAGAGACCAGACAGTCACTTGTCTGAGATGGTATAGGTTCTCCTGCTTGAGCGGGGGGCTGGACTAGAAGACCTCCAAGGTCCCTTCCAGCTCTGTTCAATTCTAAATATGAGTCAGGTGCCCAGTGTCCAAATTTTGATAATGTAACAGTGGAGATGCTGCAACAGTCATAAGTGTGAAAAATGGTCCCAAATCACTTTTTCAATGCCGTTGTAACTTTGAACAGTCATTAAATGAACTGTTGTAAGTCGGGGACTATCTGTACTTCCTTCACAGGAAAAAAAACTGAGTTCTAGTCCCACCTTAGGCATGAAAGCCAGCTGGGTGACTTTGGGCCAATCACCAGGAGATGGTGAGTTCTAGTCCTGCCTTAGGCATGAAAGCCAGCTGGGTGACTTTGGGCCAATCACCAGGAGACAATGAGGTCTAGTCCCGCCTTAGGCATGAAAGCCAGCTGGGTGACTTTGGGCCAATCACCAGGAGATGGTGAGTTCTAGTCCCGCCTTAGGCATGAAAGCCAGCTGGGTGACTGGGCCAATCACCAGGAGACGGAGAGTTCTAGTCCCGCCTTAGGCATGAAAGTCGGCTGGGTGACTTTGGGCCAATCACCAGGAGACAGTGAGTTCTAGTCCCGCCTTAGGCATGAAAGCCAGCTAGGTGACTGGGCCAATCACCAGGAGACGGTGAGTTCTAGTCCCGCCTTAGGCATGAAAGCCAGCTGGGTGACTTTGAGCCAGTCCCTCTCTCTCAGCCCAACCCACCTCACAGGGTTGTTGTGGGGAAAATAGGAGGAGGAAGGTCTGTGGGAGATGGTTGCTGCCTTGAGTTATTTATAGAGACAATAAAAGGCGGGATACAAAGAAATCAATAATAAAAACAGTTTTTTTCTCTCCCAATCCATCCTCGATGCTTTAATTTGAGCAGGGGCTCTAGTTCAGCTAGAGAGCGTTGCAGTTTCCAGCTGACCTTTCCTGCAAAGGGCTCGAAGGCTTTTTTTTGCGAAGCAGACTTACCCTCAGGGTCCCCTTTCCTCTGCTTTGGCCCCAGCACTGCCCCCCAAGTGATGGGGTCCAGCTCGCCCTCGCAGGAGGCGGAGAACGAAGCCAAAGCCCGTTCCCTGATCACCATCGACGAGGCGGAGCCCACCACCAACATCCAGATCCGGCTGGCAGACGGAGGGCGTCTCGTACAGAAATTCAACCATAGTCACAGGTAGGGGGGGGTGGAAGGAGGGGGGGGAGGGGGGGCAAAGGGGGAGGGATTGGACCAGCCAAAACCCGCAGTTGATGCTGGAGGTGAACTTCCAGCAATCTAGGCAGTCCTCGCTTTAGGACGGTTCATTTAGGCCTGAAAGCCAACTGGGTGACTTTGGGCCAATCCCCAGGAGACGGCGAGTTCTAGTCCCGCCTTAGTTGTGGTGACTTTGGGCCAATCCCCAGGAGACGATGAGTTCTAGTCCCACCTTAGTTATTAAAACCAGCTGGGTGACTTTGGGCCAATCCCAGGAAATGGTGAGTTCTAGTCCCGCCTTAGACATGAAGGTCAGCTGGGTGACTTTGGGCCAATCACCAGGAAACGATAAATTCTAGTCCCACCTTAGGGATGAACACTGGCTGAGTGACTTTGGGCCAATCCCCAGGAAGCAGTGAGTTCTAGTCCCGCCTTAGTTATGGTGACTTTGGGCCAATCCCAGGAAATGGTGAGTTCTAGTCCCGCCTTAGACATGAAGGTCAGCTGGGTGACTTTGGGCCAGTCACCAGGAAACGATAAATTCTAGTCCCACCTTAGGGATGAACACTGGCTGAGTGACTTTGGGCCAATCCCCAGGAGGCGGTGAGTTCTAGTCCCGCCTTAGTTATGGTGACTTTGGGCCAATCCCCAGGAGACGGTGAGTTCTAGTCCTGCCTTAGTTATGGTGACTTTGGGCCAATCCCCAGGAGACTGTGAGTTCTAGTCCCGCCTTAGTTATGGTGACTTAGTTATGGTGACTTCCCCAGGAGACGGTGAGTTCTAGTCCTGCCTTAGACACGAAGGTCAGCTGGGTGACTTTGAACCAGTCACGTCCTCTCACTCAACCCACCTCACAGGGTTGTTGTTGTGGGGAAAACAGGAAGAGAAAGGACTGTTAGGCGTTATTTGTTAAAAGAATAAAAGTGGGATACCGATAAACGTGGTGAACAGAAAGTGACGAGGGTGCCCCTCTTTCCTTTCCTCCGGGCAGGATCCGTGACATCCGGCTGTTCATCGTGGACGCCCGGCCGGCTATGGCGGCCACGGGCTTCGTCCTCATGACCACCTTCCCCAACAAGGAGCTTTCGGACGAGGACCAGACCCTGAAGGACGCCAACCTCCTGAACGCCGTCATCGTCCAGCGGTTCGTATAAGGGAAACCCGCCCGCCGGTCCACATCGCGTCATTCTCTCTGTCTTCACGTGGTTCACCGCCCCCCTCGCCGTGGAAAGGTGGCCACCCGGTGATCACGCCAGTTTTCCACCTCTCGGGTTGCGAATTCCCTTATTTGGGTCTCTTCTCTTTTTAATTTTTTTCCCCCTTCCTTCTTCTTCTTCTGTGCTGATCCACGGACTTTGACGAAAGAAACGAAATTAACCAAACCGAGACTGTTTTTTGTGTTTCCCGGTGTGCCTGCCGGAGCCCGGCCGGATAATGGAGGCAGTTTGGAAGTTGGGAGCGCGAAGGGAGAAGGGTGGGTCAGAGTGTCTCCTGGGTCCTGTTTTGGAGTGGGTGGGCCCCCCCCCATTCTTCCTTCTCTTTCGGTGTATTAAAAAAAGTGAACCCCAAACTGGGACTTCTTTTTTTTTTCTTTTTTTTCCCCCTATCGTCAACCAAATCCTGTTTCTCAATCTGGTCAGCTTTAAGATGGGTGGACTGCAACTCCCATAGCTGGCTGGGGAATTCTGGGAGTTGAAGTCCATCCACCTTAAAAATGGGCAAGGTTGAGAAACATTGCTGTGAAGGGGATTGTCAAGTTTTCCCCTTCCTAAACAAACTAACATCTATTCTTCCATCCAACCCTCTCTCTTTTTTTATCCTCCTTCACCCCCAAAGGTTTGGGTCATGACACAACGATGCTGCGCAGGGCTCCGTGTGCTGCAGTTTTGCACGTCCGTGCAACGCGCAAAGGAATCTTGATGAATTGGGTCTGGCCTTTGGGCAAAGAGGAGGTTCATTCTTTCATGGGGAGGGGGGGGCTTTAGGAAGTTCACAGAGGAGGGGGGGGGACTATGGCGGGCCGTCTGTCTTGTCTGTCTAACCGGAAGCTGCCCGTTTTGAGAATCGGATGCAGTCGCCCGATCTGCCATTCGTGGCGGTCATCCCTGCCTTCACAAAAGCAATTTTTTATTTAAAAAAAAAAAATAGTTTTCCTTGCTTTCCTTTGGGGATCATATGCAGTCAATCCCCCTTATAGCCTGGTCTCCCTATAGCTCTTCTTGTCTATGGGGGGTGTGTGTCACATTGGGGAGGAAGTGGTGGGGCAGGGGGGGCGGAAAAATCTGATTTTGCTTTCAAACCAGGGATGTGGAGCCTGGCCAGGTTTTTCTTTTGTTAAGACATCGCTGGATGGTTCAGAAAAAGGGTGGGGGGTTTTTTTTCTCCCCCCCCCCTCAGCTAACGGAGTCCGCACGTACCGATGGCGAATTCTGTAAATTATTGTATGTGTGCATTAAAAAAGGAAAAAAAAAATGTCCAAGCTGACCTTAGGACAATTGGTCTCTGTCCCCTTTCTAACCCAAAACGCAGCGCTTCCCCCCCCCCTCCCGGGAGTGGGGTGGGGGGGGCAATCAAGAAATATCAAGATGGCGGCAACGGAGGAAGCCAGGGTGGTTACATCGCGGGGAGAAGAGGAGGTGGAGAGGGAAAGATAAGTCATAGAAAAAGGAAACCAAAAAAAAAAAAAGTCTGGAGAGGGGAAAAGGAGAGGAAAGGTTGGAGAAATTAGGAGGAAAACACCAACCAAGGGCAGCGGCCTGCAGCGGACGTGGCCTGCTGGGGGAAGCCCAGCTGCGCCTGACAGGCCCACCCAAGAGACCGGAGGCCCATCGAAGTGAGCGGAGAGGCGAACCGACGGCGGGCAGCAAAACGAACGGGCGGAGTAGGGTCTCCTGCTTGGGCAGGGGGTTGGACTAGATGACCTCCAAGGTCCCTTCCAACTCTTATTCTATTCTGTTCTACAATCTGTTCTATTCTATTCTATTCTGTATTTCTATTCTATTCTGTATTTCTATTCTGTATTTCTGTTCCTATTCTATTCTATTCTATTCTGTATTTCTATTTCTATTCCTATTCTATTCTATTCTGTATTCCTATTCCGTATTCCTATCTATTCTATTCTCTATTCCTATTCCGTATTTCTATCTATTCTATATTTTTATTCTATTCTATTCTATTCTATTCTATTCTATTCTATTTATTCTATTTATTCTATTCTATTCTGTATTTCTATTCTATTCTGTATTTCTATTCTATTCTGTATTTCTATTCTATTCTGTATTCCTATTCCTATTCCTATTCCTATTCTATTCTATTCTATTCTATTCTATTCTATTCTATTCTATTCTATTCTATTCTATTCTATTCTATTCTATTCTATTCTATTCTATTCTATTCTATTCTATTCTATTCTGTATTTCTATTCCTATTCTATTCCATTCCATTCCATTCCATTCCATATTCCATTCTACTATCTGTTCTATTCTGGGTCTGAGAGCAAAAAAAAATGCCTTCTGCTTAAGATGGCGTGGGGAGAAAAATAGCAACGGTCTCACCCCTCCCTCTGTTGTGAACAGGAAAAAAAATACATATTTATTTTTCATAGCATAAAATGCTGCAACGGGAGGAGAGCTGGTGAGCGAGTGCAAAAAAGAAAATATCCCCGGCCAATCAGTCTTTTTTTCCAATTCAGGTTTGAAATGAATTGTTGTCGTGTTAAGATTTATCTCCCTTTCATACAGGAGCCCAAGATGGCATTTCTGCCCAGGTCTATTGTCTGTTGTTAAGTGAACCATGCGGTCGCTAAGCGGATCTGGCTCCCCCCCATTGACTTTTCTTGCCGGGAGCCGGTTGGGAAAGTTGCAAATGGTGATCACGTGACCCCGGGACGCTGCAACTGTCAGAAGTACACGCCAGTTGCCAAGCGTCTGAATTTCGAACACGGGGATGCTGCAATAGTTTTAAGGGTCAAAACCGGCCAAGTATCGGAGGAGGGTGGCGATAGCGAAGCAGACATAACTTCCAGGATTAACTGCAAACAACTTTTTTAGTCCTGATGGGTTC
The DNA here is from genome assembly GCA_023970755.1 of Azemiops feae. Classification (NCBI taxonomy): domain Eukaryota; kingdom Metazoa; phylum Chordata; class Lepidosauria; order Squamata; family Viperidae; genus Azemiops; species Azemiops feae. The sequence continues at coordinate 58,565 of JALGBA010001431.1, forward strand.
TGGATTTCTTTGTCAATTTCGTTGTTAACTTGGAAACGCGTCATGACCCAACTGGATAACCGAACTACAGCCAGTTTGGTCTAGCGGTTATGGCACCAGGCTGGAAAGTGGCAAACCATGAGTTCAAGTCTGGCTTAGCAGAAAAGTAGGCTGGGTGACTTTGGGCCAATCCCCAGGAGACGAGTTCTAGTCCCGCCTTAGGCATGAAAGTTGGCTGGGTGACTTTGAGCCAAACACCAGGAGACGATGAGTTCTAGCCCTGCCTTAGGCATGAAAGCTGGCTGACTTTGGGCCAATCACCAGGAGACAATGAGTTCTAGTCCCGCCTTAGGCATGAAAGCCGGCTGGGTGACTTTGGGCCAATCCCCAAGAGATGGTGAGTTCTAGTCCCGTCTTAGGTATGAAAGCTGGCTGACTTTGGGCCAATCACCAGGAGACGGTGAGTTCTAGTCCCGCCTTAGGTATGAAAGCTGGCTGACTTTGGGCCAAATACCAGGAGACGATGAGTTCTAGTCCCGCCTTAGGCATGAAAGCCGGCTGGGTGACTTTGGGCCAATCCCCAAGAGATGGTGAGTTCTAGTCCCGTCTTAGGTATGAAAGCTGGCTGACTTTGGGCCAATCACCAGGAGACGGTGAGTTCTAGTCCCGCCTTAGGTATGAAAGCTGGCTGACTTTGGGCCAATCACCAGGAGACGATGAGTTCTAGTCCCGCCTTAGGCATGAAAGCCGGCTGGGTGACTTTGGGCCAATCACCAGGAGACGGTGAGTTCTAGTCCCGCCTTAGGTATGAAAGCTGGCTGACTTTGGGCCAATCCCCAGGAGACGGTGAGTTCTAGTCCCGCCTTAGGCAAGAAAGCCGGCAGGGTGACTTTGGGCCAATCCCCAGGAGACGGTGAGTTCTAGTCCCAACCTAGGCATGAAAGCAACTGGGTGATATTGGGCCAGTCATTCTCTCTCAGCCCAACCCACCTCAGAGGGTTGTTGTGGGGAAAATAGGAGGAGGAGGAAGGTCGGTTGGGGTTTGCAGAGTGAACGAGGAGGAGGAGGAGGAGAATTCTGGGATCCTTGGTGCTGTCTAAGCTTGGTGGTTTTCTTGCAGACGTTTCATCACCAAACTAGGGAACATCATCAGTGCTTTTTTTTAAGTCCACGGTGACTTCGGCCATTATGCAAGCGGTCATAAACCGGGGGCTACCTCTATTATTGGAAAGCATCCCTACACCGCAGCTCAATTCGGTTGAGACCGGTTGCCACCGCATTGCTTCTGGAGCAGGAGCCGAAAACTGCCCGGTGGGTGGGTCAGCTTTTCAAGCCTCCAGGCAGTTGTGAAGACTCACAAAGGCGGCATCACAGGTCCCAGTACCTCTCTTGTGTGCAACAGAGTTTGTTCCTCTCTCTCACCTTCCTCGTAAAAGACCCAGAAACCCATCCAGGGCTGCTGTTCCCCTCTGCCTCTTTTGAAGGACTTGTTTGTATTCTTTCCCTAATAAGCCAACTCAAAGCCAGCATCCCACTGCAAAAGTGTGGGCCGCGTACAACGTGTACCTTTTTCTTAAGACGCTTTTATTCCCTTTCCCGGGAAAAGGTCTTTTTGACGGCTGGAGATTAAAAAAAAAAAGGGGGGGGTTGTCCCCTCTGTACCACGAACCTCACAATGGATATAATTGATATTCAGGTAGTCGTGTCAGTTCTACGCTGCTGCTCGGCGTGGGCTTGAAGCAGAGAGAGGATTCACGCTGGGCTTTCAGCTTTGCGGCTTCAAAGATATACCGGTTTGGGTTGCTTCCTGCCGGGAGCTCTGGAGTTGTGTTATTCCTGCTGACGAGGAGAAATGCAGGCTTTGATTTTACTCTGCCGATGTGCCGTTTTTCTATCTACACCAAGGGGGATGTGTCGTATCCAGAAAGCAACGGATGGAAACTAATCGAGGAGAGAAGAAGCAACCTAGAACTAAGGAGAAATTTCCTGACAGTGAGAACAATTAATCAGTGTAATAGCTTGCCTCCGGAAGTTGTGGGTTCTTCAGCACTGGAAGTTTTTAAGAAGAGATTGGACAATAGGTTTCCTGCCTGAGCAGGGGGTTGGACTAGAAGACCTCCAAGGTCCCTTTCAACTTTGTTATTCTGTATTCTGTATCAAAGAGAAAGACAGAGACAGATATAAGGTAATGATAGATATAATATATAAAGATAGAGATGAGTGATAGATAGATAGATAGATAGAGACAGACAGACAGACAGACAGACAGACAGACAGACAGACATCTATGGAGATATATAGGGTTATAGGGTAGGTTTTCCTGCCTGAGCAGGGGGTTGGGCTAGATGACCTCCAAGGTCCCTTCCGATTCTGTTATTCTATGACTCTGTTTCTCAACTTTGCCTATTTGAAGAGGGGTGGACTTCAACTCCCAGAATTCCCCAGCCAGATAAAGACAAATCCCTATTTTTACGAATGGTGTACAACTGTTGTGACTTACAACAGTTCATTTGGTGGCTGTTCAAAGTTACAACGGCACTGGAAAAAGGGACTTATGACTGCTTTTCAGACTGAACGACCGTTGCAGCCTCCCCGTGGTCACGTGATCAAAATTCTGGTGCTTGGCAACTGACTCGTATTTATGACGGTCGCAGTGGCCCCCAGGGTCACGCGACCCCCCGTTGTGACCTTCTGACATGCAAAATCAATGGGGGGAAACTACATTCGCTTAAGCACTGGGTTACTAAGTTAACAACTGAAGTGATTCATTTAACGACGGTGGCAAAAAAACGTCATGGAATGGAGCAAAATTCACTTAACATTTAGCACTAACCAATGCTCACTTAGCAACGGAAACTTTGGGCTCATTTGAGGCCATAAGTCAAGGACATTTGTTAAGTGAGTTCCACCCCATTTCTTGCCAAGGGTTGTTAAGTGAATTACTGCAGGTGTTAAGATAGTAAGCTGGTTGTTAAGGGAATCAGGCTTCCCCACTGACTTTGCTTGTCAGAGTCACAAAAAGGGACACTGCGACCGTCATAAAAGATGAGTCAGCTGCCAAACATCTGAATTTTGATCACGTGACCCTGGGGAGGCTGCAATGCTCGTGTGAAAAACAGTCACAAGCCGTTGTAACTTTGAACAGTCACTATAAAGCACCAGGGGTCTTCAAACTTGGCCCTTTTATGACTTGTGGACTTCAACTCCCAGAATTCCTCAGCTAAGGACGCTGGCTGAGGAATTCTGGGAGTTGAAGTCCACAAGTCACAAAAGGGCCAAGTTTGAAGACCCCCTGCTATAAACCAAGTTGTAAGTTGAGAGCTCTCCGTATTGTCCTTTATTGGAATTTGGTAATTCTGCAGCAACCAGGTTGCAAAGAAAAAAAAAAAGAGCCCCAACCACGTGACGGCGCGCGGAGTTGACTTTTCACGCGCCACCTATTGGCCGCTCAGGATTACTACACCCTTAACCACCCGGGAAAGGCTTTCAACGAGAGGTGGGGCGGGGGCAACATTTCGGCCTGTGCCGCGGGTTGAAGCGAAAGTCCGCACGGGGAGAGCCGGCTTCTAAGACCCTCCCTCCGGACGCGGACGATGGGCTGCAGAACCCCCTCTCCCCCCCCCCCCCCCACGGCGCCGAGCCGGGGCGGAGGAGAAGCGCAAAAACCCCGCCCGGTTATGAGGCGCCCAAAATGGCGGCGGCACCGCCTTCCTTGGCTCCGCCCCCTCGAGGGCTCCCTCGCGCGCGCACGGCCTGCCGGGCCGCGGGGATGAGGGCGGGGCCGGGCGGAACAGGCCGTGTGCGCAGGCGCGGCTCCGCCCCCCCGCCTCCGCCTCCTTGCCTGCTGTTCGTGCCGCTCGCCGGCCTCGCCTCGCCTCGTCCTCGCGGTGCGGATTTCGACGGCGGGACGCGAGATGGGCGTCCGCATGGAGACCATCGCCCCCGGGGACGGTGAGCCAGGGCGGGCCCGGGACCCCAGACCCGCCCCCCCCTGCTTCCCGGAGTTGGGAGGGGGGGCGTGGGTTGGGGAGGGGGGTCCCACCCGGCTCCCCCTCCCCCTCCTGGGCTTCTCAGCCCCCTCCCCAAACTGACCGGCCTTTCTTCTTTCCCCCTTCCCCCCCCCCGGCAGGGAGGACCTTCCCGAAGCGCGGGCAGACCTGCGTGGTGCACTACACGGGTGAGTGGAAATGGGGAGGAGGGGGTCTCTCCAAATGGAGGGGGTGGGAGGCTTGAAAGGCGCCCCCCCACCCCACAACCACCCTTAGGGTTCTTCTTCCTCAAGGGGAGCCCTGCAGCCCCCCCCAATCTCCCACCCACTCCTTGGTGCCTGGATGCTGGTGGGGGTCTCCCCTCTCCCATCATCCCCAGCCAGGGGGTCGCAGGGGTGGCCCTGCAAAGCCTGGGAAGGGGCAGCTGATTGGACAGGTGCCTCCCCCCCCCCACCCCCCCCCAGCCCCACATTCCTGGCATCTTGGGTCCCCAGCGCATGCACACACACAAAGATAGAAAATCGTGGACCCCAACACTACACACCTACATACTCTGGGCATCTTCTCTCTCACACACACAAACACACACTCCTGGCATCTTGATGCCAGCCCCCCCTCCCTCCCACTCCTGGCTGCTTGGCCCCCAACCCCACACAGATACACGCACTCTTGGCCTCTTGACACCTACACATCTCCCCGCAACACACTCCTCGCTTCTTGCCTCCCCCCCCCAACACCACACACACACTCCTGGCATCTCTCTCTCTCGCTCTTACAAGCACACAGAAACACTTTTGGCATCTTGCTGCCCGCCCCTGCACTTCTGGCCTTGGCCCCCAACACCACACACATGCACACTCTTGGCATCTTCACACATGCTTCTGGCATTTTGTGTCTTCCCCCCCCCCCCAATGCTGCTGACATCTTGCCTCCAACACTCTCTCCTGGTATTTTGTCTCCCCCTCCCACACACTCCTGGCTTCTTGGCCCCCCCAACACATAAAACACACACGCACCTGGTATCTTCACATTTACTCACACGCACACACACTCCTGGCATTTTGTCCCCCCCCCCCCCCCCCCCCGGTATTTTTACTCCCCAACACACACACGCAAACACACCTAGCATTTGCGCCCTTCTGATGAGGGTGGCACTCCTGGACTTTGGCCATGTTCCAGGCTGGCAGGCTTTTCATTCACCCATTTCCTCGCCTGGGTGCCCCTGTTTTGCCCTTCCCTCCTTGCCCCATGGCTGCTGCCTTGGCTGGCAAGGGAGGACCTCCCCACTTGCTCCCTCCCCTAAGATACAGACCCCAACCCTGAGCCCCTCCCTCCCTCCCTTAATGACGAATTTTTCCTTCCTGCCACCTTTCCCCGGATTCCCCCTCCCCTGTGGCTCTCTGAATGGCGCTGCCCCCTTCTACCCTCCTTTCTTGTGCCCTGTTCCGTGTTGTGTGGATTTGTTTTTTTCCATTGGTAGTCGCGCTCTTTTGGGGTGGGGGGTTGACTGGAATGTGCCCTCTGAAGAAGAAGAAGAAGAAAAAAACCCCACATTCCTGATTCAAAACATTGTGCTTTTAAGAGCGGCTTGATGAGTACTTCAATCTAGGCCTGACCAAAAATCCTGACTTTCTCATCTAGCAAAATAGGCCAAGTCAGTGGTGATTGCATTTCCCCCCCCCCGTGCTTGTTTGCATCTCCCTTTTCCTCACATTCCCGTTTTATTTTTATTTGTCTCCCACCCTTTATTAGTGCAAGATGCAGCTTCTGCTACCTTACTTGACAGCCTGTGTTGCTTGATAATTCAACCTGCCAGGTTTTTTTTTTTTTGAAGCGCTGCTGCTTCGGTACATGTTCTCTCTCTGCTTGTATAATAAGCTCGTCGGTCCATTTTCGCTAGGTGTGGAGAATTGCAGCCTGGAAAATGGTTGTGCCTGAAAATTGTCGGGGATCCGTTTATGTGCAAGATTCTGACCTGGTAGTCATTTAGCCTTGCTCGTAGAAAATCCCTATTGCAAAGGATCTTTCTCTCTCTCTCTCAATCTTATTTCTGCTCCTCTAATTTACTTTTATTTATTAAACCCACATGCTGCCCGCCTCACTGTCCAGAGTGAGCAAATGTTGGTTAAAAGGCACACGTTGCCATAGCAACCTTGAAACCGAGATGATTAGGAGGTTATCTCCCTGATAGAGAAAATTAGCCACTTATCAAGGCCTGGACTTCATACCGTGAAGCTTTTTTTTTTTAATCATCTGTAGAATAAACAATGGAAGAGGAATTTTTCCATTGCTTTGTTTTTGTGCCTCTTTTCTTTCTTGGGATGATCTGTCTTGGTTTCCAGGGAGGCATTGAAGGTGCCGAAAAGCACATTTCCCTGTTGCTTTCTTTGGCAGATAATTTCACTTGGTTGATTTTAAGGCCTGGTAGGATTGACAGTTGATATATCTAGTCAAGCGGTTTTTCCTAAACGTCATGGTCCTCATCCCCTGGAGATGAAACTGGCATTCCAGAAGGCCTCTTAATTTCTAGGATTGCGGCTAACTTTCTAATATTAAGCATTGAATCCACATATACAGAATAGAACACTGAATAACAGAGTAGGAAGGGACCTTGGAGGTCTTCTAGTCCAACCCCCTGCTCAGGCAGGAGACCCTATGCCATCTCAGACAAAAATGGCTGTCCGGTCTCTTCTTAAAAGCCTCCAGTGATGGAACACCCACAACCTCTGAAGGCAAACCGTTCTATTGATTAATTGTTCTCCCTGTCAGGAAATTTCTCCTTAATTCCAGGTTGATTAGTTCCCATCCGTTGCTTCTTGTCCTGCCTTCTGGTGCTTCGGAGAATAGGTGGACCCCCCCTCTTCTTTCTGGCAGCCCCTCAAATATTGGAAGACTGCTATCGTGTCACCCCTAGTCCTTTTTTATTAAACTAGACATACCCAATTTTTGCTTTCCTCATATGTTTTAACCTCCAGCACCCTAAAGATTGAAGGGTTCAACCCTTGAAGGTTGAAGTTTAATGGGGCCTTCAAGAACCTTATGATCTGGGGGAAGAATCCTTTACTTCTGCATTGCTTCTTCAGCTTGACCCCCCCCCTTCTCCGTAACAGCCCCTCAAATATTGAAAGGCTGCATGCACAGTACGTAGAGTCCGAAGCGGCGAGATTTTGGGGTGCCATAAAATTCCAAGCCTTAGATTGCAGGCGTGGACGTTCTCTTTGGGTTTTGTTGATTTTTATTTTATTTTTTATTTTATAGTCAACTTCCTTGGTTGACTCAGTGGTTGGAATCTAGAAAGATCCCAATATCCTAATGGTCGCAAATGGAATAAGGATCCCTGCCTTGAGCCGGGGGTTGGACTAGAAGACCCCCCAAGGTCCCTTCACTCCCTGGGATTCTGTGGTTCTGATTTGAAGGTTGGAGATGGAGTCTTGATCTTCTGATTTTGTGGTGGTTGATGCTTTAGGGCAGGTGTCCTCAACCTTGGCCACTTTAAGACTTGTGGACTTCAACTCCCAGAATTCCCCAGCCAGCAAAGCTGGCTGAGGAATTCTGGGAGTTGAAGTCCACAAGTCTTAAAGTGACCAAGGTTGAGGACCCCTGCTATGCCCCACGAGTGTAAATTTTGAACTTCCTGCAGGGAGAAAGTATTTCTTGCGTTCTCCAGAAAACATTTCTTGCGTTCTCCAGAAAAAAAAACATTTCTTCCATTCTCCAGAAAACCTTTCTTCCATTTTCTGCTTGGACTTGGGACGATTGGGAAACATCAGCCAGGCTCAAAGATTGAAAATACCATTGCTCAATTCTGCCCACTTTAATATCTGTGGAATTCTGGGAGTTGAAGTCCACAGGTCTTAAAATGGCCATTGTTGAAGAAAAAAAAAAACTGCTTGGAAGACACTGCAAAGGGAGAACCTGTAAACACAGGTGGTCCCCGATCCACGAGGGAGCCCAAAGTTTCCTTTGTTAAGTGAGACATTTGTTAAGTGAATTTTGCCCCGTTTTACGACCTTCCGTTGCCACAATCGTCACGTGAACCACTGCCGCTGATATGTTAGCAAACTGGTTGTTAAATGAATCTGGGTTTGCTTGTCAGAAAGTCGCAAAAGGGGATCACGTGACCCCGGGACATTTCAACTGTCATAAGTACACGCCAGTTGCCAAGCCTCCAAATTCTGATCACGTGACCTTGGGACACCGCAAAGGTGGTAAGTGTGAAAAACGGTCATAAGTCACTTTTTCCACTGCCGTCGTAACTTTGAACGGTCGCTAAGTGAAATTGTTGTAAGTGGAGGACTGGCCTGTAGTGCTGTTTATCTCTCTCTTTAAAAAAAAAAAAAAAAGTCAGGTGCGATGGCTTATCCAGACTTTTTCCTTCGGTAAATTTTTTTTTTTTTAATTTTATTCTGACGCAATAGATCACACAATGTTTAATTTTGTGGCTGTGTTTAGAACCCTCAGGGCGAACTGCAGCAAAATGGAGACAGCCGGCTCTGTCTTGCTGGTTCTCCACCCACCAGAACCTGGCTGGAAAACAGCCTGAAAAAAGAAACACAACAGGGAACAGCAGAGACAGCTCTGTGGGACTTGAAATTAAAGAGTTCTTGGAGGTGGGAGGCTAATTCAGAAACTGGGGATGGTCCAGGGCCAGCTGGGATGGTCCAGGGCCAGCTTGCCTGAAGATGGTCAGATTATCACTGAAGGACATCAGGTTTGAGGGAAGTTGGGACCCAGCTAGCTGGGTCCAGTCTGCCCCACAAGATAAGGAAGAACCTGGGGATGGTCCAGGTAGAGGGCAGCCTGCCCCCCATCCCTAGATCCGTGGGAGTGCCAGAGGCAGGAAGGTTACCATAGATCTCCAACCTTGGTCGCTTTAAGACTTGTGGACTTCAACTCCCAGAATTCCCCAGCTAGCCGTGCTTAAACTGATCAAGGTTGGAGACCCCTGCTATAGATGAAAAAAAAAAACACCCATCGGGGAAGATGCCAAGAGGATAATCCTTCCCTGTGTATTGTAACTGGAATCCTTGATGCTGCCAAATTTATTTGATTTTATTTATTAAATTTGCTTGCCCTCCATCTTGCCATGACGCGAATCTGGGCAGCTTACAGGATTAAAAGCAATAAAACTATACAAATATATATCTGTCTCTATCTCTGTTTTTCTCCTCTGTCTGTCTGTATCTATCTATCTATCCATCCATCCATCTATCCATCTATCCATCTATCCATCTATCTATCTATCTATCTATCTATCTATCTATCTATCTATCTATCTATCTATCTATCTATCTATCTATCTATCTATCTATCTATCTATCTATCTATCTATCTATCTATCTATCTATCTATCTATCTATCTATCTATCTATCATCTATCATCAAGATGGGGAGAGAGAGGAGAGGCTATGCGGGGGGGGGGAGATGGGGTCTGCCTTTGGTCCTTCGACCCCCTCCAGTGGGAAATTCCCCCCCCCCCCATTGGGGTCCCAAGCCATCTGGCACAGCCAGGTTTTAAGGCCCTTGTAGAAGGTTGGGGGGTGGGAGCAGATCTCCCTGTGGGCGGGGGGGGGTTGGGGTAGTGAGCAAGATGTTCCAAAGGGCAGGATCCAGATAGCAGATTGGGGTGCTTGGATAGGTTTTCTTTGGGGGGGGAGTGCCTGCCCTGAATGTCCCCTAGGCCTTCGACCAACCCTCCCCTCGTGTGTCCATGAATGGGAAACACATCTGTTTCTTCTCCGGAGAACAGTAGCCCCCCCCCCCCCCGGCAAGGGATTCAGATCCCCTCGGTTGCCCCCCCTCCAACACAGTGGTCCCCCAGCTCTTCTTTGCTTCTCTCTTCTACCCCCCCACCTCGCCTCCTCCGCCTCCCCCTTCCCGCCCACCGGCCTCTCCCATCTGTTTCGTTTTCCTTCCCTGCTGTCATTGTGGGAAAGGAAGTCAGCCCGGCTGCTTCTGGGCTGGCAGGAAGAACAAAGGGGAGGGGGCTGGCAGAGGATCAAGGGGGGGGGGAGAGAGAGAAGGTGGTCAGCCTGCAAAGGCAATTAGAGAGGGACCTTTTGCATTGCCCGGCTGTTCCTCGCCAGCCTTTTTGTGCTGCTGAATGATGCCCCTTTTTTGCCTTCTCCGGTCGGTGACCTTTGACCTCTTTATTTTATTGGTTTTGCTTGCTTTCCCTGGCTGGGGGGTTGTGTAATTGCCTTAGAAGGTGGGCATGAGCAAACAAGGGGTGAAAGGGGAGGAAATTGCAGGGAGCCGGTTTGGTCCTAGGGCAGGGGTAGGCCACCTTGGCGCTTTTATGACTCGTGGACTTCAACTCCCAGAATTCCTGAGCCAGCCATGCTGAGGGGAAAGGGAGAGGTTTCCAAGCTGAGCCAGGCTGGCTCAGGAATTCTGGGAGTTGAAGTCCACGAGTCATGAGGGGGCCATAGTTCCCCCATGCTGGCTCAGGAATTCTGGGAGTTGAAGTCCACGAGTCATGAGGGGGCCATAGTTCCCCCATGCTGGCTCAGGAATTCTGGGAGTTGAAGTCCACGAGTCATAAAAGAGCCAAGGTTGCCTACCCCTGGCCTAGTCCATTGTTTCTCCACCTCAGCAACTTTAAGACGTGTGGACTCCAACTCCCAGAATTCCTGAGCCAGCCACGCTGAGGGGAAAGGGAGAGGTTTCCAAGCTGAGCCATGCTGGCTCAGGAATTCTGGGAGTTGAAGTCCACGAGTCATAAAAGAGCCAAGGTTGCCTACCCCTGCCCTAGGGGCTAAGGCAGCAGGCTAGAAACCAGGAGGCTGGGAGTTCTAGTCCCGCCTTAGGCATGAAAGCGCCTGGGTGACTTTGGGCCAATCACCAAGAGACTGTGAGTTCTAGTCCTGCCTTAGGTATGAAAGCGCCTGGTGACTTAGGGCCAATCCACAGGAGATGGTGAGTTCTAGTCCCGCCTTAGGCATGAAAGCCAGTTGGTGACTCACTCTCAGCCCAACCCACCTCGCAGGGTTGCTGTTGTGGGGAAAAAGGAGGAAAGGTGTGTCCGATATGTTTGCTTTCAGCTTGCTTTCAGAAGTTGGGGGTGCTCCATCACCAGAGGCTTTCAAAAAGAGACTGGACAGCCATTTGTCTGAAATGCTATTGGGGGGTGTGTGTGTCCTGCTGGAGCAAGGGGTTGGACTAGAAGACCTCCATGCCCCTTCCAACTCTATTATTCTACCTTCTATTCTAGGGATCTTCAAACGTGGCCCTTTTAGGACTTCTGGACTTCAACTCCCAGAATTCCTCAGCTAGGCGTGCCTGGCTGAGGAATTCTGGGAGTTGAAGTCCAGAAGTCCTAAAAGGGCCATGTTTGAAGACCCCTTGTTCTATTCTATGGAGAATAGGTTGACCCCCCTCTTCCCATCTGACAGCCCCTCAGATGTTGGAAAGCTGCTATCAGGTCACCCCTAGTCCTCCTTTTCACTAGAGCAGCCAAACTCAGTTCCCTCCATTGTTCCTCATATGGTCTAGCCCCCCCATCTCCGAATCCCCCGTTAATCAGCATTCAGGATCCTTGTTCTTTTCAGCGGCTTAATAATAATAATAAAGTTGAAAGGGACCTTGGAGGTCATCAAGTCCAACCCTCTGCTCAGGCAGGTAACCCTATACCATTTCGGACAAATGGCTGTCCAGGCTCTTCTTAAAAACTTCCAGTGCTGGAGCATTCACCGCTTCTGGAGGCAGGTTGTTCCACTGGTTATTTGTTCTCACTGTCAGGAAGTTTCTCCTTAGTTCTAGGTTGCTTCTCTCCTTGGTTAGTTTCCATCCGTTGCTTCTTGACCTGCCTTCAGGTGCTTTGGAGAATAGCTTGACTCCCTCTTCTTTGGGGCAACCCCTGAGATATTGGAATACTGCTATCATGTCCCCCCTCGTCCTTCTCTTCATTAAACTAGACATACCCAATTCCATCAACCTTTCCTTATATGTTTTAACCTCCAGTCCCCTAATCATCTTTGTTGCTCTTTGCAAGGGGGTTGTTGTTGTTCTGAGATTGTGAGTATTCCCTCTGTCTCTCCTCCACCCCTTGCCCAGTTGTGAGTGTGGTTCTTTGGTGCCAGCGTGGGCGCCAAAGAGATTTGCATGACGAACAGGCTGACTAATTCTTTTACCAGCGCTTTTTAGAGAGGGTTGGAAGCAGAATGTTGATTAAGGGCAGTAATTCAGGTTTTTATTTTTTTTATTTTTTTCATTGGAGAGGAAAAAGCTTCCAGGCATGGCAATTAAGTCTGTTCCTCTTCCAAATCCTTAAAAGCAGCTTTGTGGGGTAAAAAGCATTAAGTGGCTTTCCGGAGAACAGCCAAGAGCGTGCCTCCCCATACTACAAAAAGAGACCTTGAAAAATGTTCAGATAAGAGCAACTAGGATGATCCAAGACCTGGAGACTAAAACATACGAAGAACGGCTGCAGGACTTGGGTTTGGCAAGTCTAAAGAAAAGAAGAAATAGGGGAGACATGATAGCAGCGTTCCAGTATTTGAGGGGCTGCCACAAAAAAGAGGGGGTCAAATTATTCACCAAAGCACCAGAGGGAAGGACGAGAAACAACGGTTGGAAACTGATCAAGGAGAGAAGCAACCTGGAATTAAGGAGAAACTTCCTGACAGTGAGGACAATCAACCAGTGGAACAGCTTGCCACCAGAAATCATGGGCGCTCCATCACTGGAGATTTTTAAGAAGAGGCTAGACAGTCACTTGTCTGAGATGGTATAGGTTCTCTTGCTTGAGCAGGGGGCTGGACTAGAAGACCTCCAAGGTCCCTTCCAGATTCTATTCTATTCTATTCTATTCTATTCTATTCTATTCTATTCTATTCTATTCTATTCTATTCTATCCTATTCTATCCCGTTTTCTGTTTTTTGTTTTGTTCTGTTTTAGTTCATTGAACAAGCATGTTGCTAACGTTAACAATTTGCAGCGATTTGCTTAACAGTTGTGGCAAGAAAGGCGGTAAAATGGGGGCAAAACTCACTTAACGGCCGTCTCGCTTAGCAACATAAATTTTGGGCTCCAGTGTGGCTGAAAGCCAAGGGCTCCTTTTCCATTCTTTATTTTGCCTTGTGTATAAATTCATGACCCAGTTGAGCGCTGCTTAGGAAGAAGAAGACGGAGCTGGCCGTAAAATTGATCCAATCAGCTGAAAAAAAATTCAGTCCTTCAGGTCAGGGCTGTCTCAAAATGTGCTTTTTTTCAGGAGGCCACTGGACCTTCTTGTTTTTCTCTGAAGACCTTTCGCTTCTCATCCAAGAAGCTTCCTCCGCTCTGGCTGAATCTTTCCATTCCCCACCGTCCAGCCAGAGCGGAAGAAGCTTCTTGCATGAGAAGCGAAAGGTCTTCAAAGAGAGAATCAAGGAGAGAAGCAACCTAGAACTAAGGAGAAACTTCCTGACAGTGAGAAGAAATTAACCAGTGGAACAACCTGCCTCCAGAAGCGGGGGAATACTCCAACACTGGAAGTTTTTAAGAAGAGACTGGACAGCCATTTGTCTGAAATGGTATAGGGTTTCCTGCCTGAGCAAGGGGTTGGACTAGATGACCTCCAAGGTCCCTTCCAACTTTATTATTATTATTAAAACCCAGAAAACTCACTGGCCGCCTGGGAAAAAAAAGCACCTTTGGGATAGTCAGCTGAAACTAGGCCAGGATGTGTCCCAATCCTTCCCATGAGATTTGGTGGTCTGGAAGCTGGGAGGTTTTTTTTTTAATGACCACCCCCCCTCCTCTGCTAATCCTGAACTGCTTTTGAGTGCCGGGCCTTCCATAACAAGCATAACCTTGTTTTTAGATGTAATTATGGGTGAAGAGGAAGCCTATCTAGTTGGGTTTGATTCTTCAGTCCTGACCAGTAAGGGTGGATTGGCAGCTGTCTATCCCAGAACCTTTACCCTGGCAAGGGAGATTTCCAGGGGTGTTGGGGGGGGTGAGGCTTTATCTGTATATGCTGATGATCTCCAGCTGAATAACTCAAGCAAGGTCAAGTGGGAGAAACCTCCTGTGGTACTGATAAAAGAGGATATTTCTAGCTCAGGGTCATACTGTGGGATGCCTGGTGTTCTCTGAGCTTAACTTCGTCAGTGCTAGAAGGGAGTGGGGTTTGCAGAGAGGAGGAGGAAGAGGAGGAGAACTATGGGTTTTTTGGTGCTCTCCGAACTTGGTTGTTTTCTTGCAGATGTTTCAGTGCCCAACTAGGGAACATCATCAGTGCTAGAAGGGAAGGGGGGTTGCTGAGTGGAGGAGGAGGAGGAAGGGAGGCGAGGAGGAGGAGGAGGAGGACTGAGGGGTCCCTGGTGCTCTCTGGACGTGGTTGTTTTCTTGCAGACGTTTCATTGCCCAACTAGGTAATATCATCAGTGCTAGAAGGGAGGAGGGTTGAGGAGGAGGAGACCACCTGCAGCAGCACTGGAGGGTCCTTGATGCTCTCTCAGCTAGGTAACATCCCCAGGGCCAGAAGGGAATGGGATTTGTACTGGTTTGCCCTGTCAGTGTTGGTGAGCTAGTCAAGGAACTACTAACTCAGACAAACAAGCCAACAGTAAACAACAGCCCAACTACCAAGAGCGATCCCATCAACATTGACAGGGCAAGCCACTTGTACATACTCCCTTCTAGCACTGATGATGTTCCCTAGTTGGGTCGTGAAACGTCTGCAAGAAAACAACTCCAGAAAGCACCAAGGACCCCTCAGTCCACCTCCTCTTCCTCCTCAACACCCTTCTAGCCCTGATGATGTTCCCTAGTTGGGTCATGAAATGTCTGCAAGAAAACAACCAAGCTCAGAGAGCCTCAGGGACCCCACAACCTCTGGCTGAGGAATTCTGGGAGTTGAAGTCCACAAGTCATAAAAGGGCCACGTTTGAAGACCCCTGACCTAAGCGAATGGTTTTTCTCCGTTATCTGATCTTGGCAAGGGACGGGCAGGCTGGCATCGAGAGACGCACGTGCCATCGCTTGGCCTTTCTAAGCTGGCCTTTGCAAGGTTTCCCATCCTGCACAATCCACAATTGCTAAATGACTCGGGCTGGCTGGCACGTCCTCCCCTTCCTTGTTTACCAAGCTGGGCCCTGTTCATACCTGCCCAACGTGAACTGCTCAGGTTTCCCTTTGATTTTTCCTGCAGGGAGGAAACGTCGTAGATTTGTACAACCTCGTGGCCAAGGGTTTCCTGCCTGAGCAGGGGGTTGGACTAGAAGACCTCCAAGGTCCCTTCCAACTTTTTTATTTTTTTATTTTTTTATTTTATTATTATTATTATTATTATTATTATTATTATTATTATTATTATTATTATTATTATTATTATTATTATTATTATTATTATTATTATTTTATTATCAATTTATTATTATTATTTATTATTATTATTATTTTTATATTTTTTATTATTATTTTTATTTTTATTATTTATTTTATTTTTTATTTTATTTTATTTTATTTTATTTTATTTTATTTTATTTTTTCCCTACTTTCACTGATAATCTTAGTTTTCTACAGCCCTGTTTGGTTGTTGGCAGAATAGGATTTGGGAATAGAGATTTATTTACATAGGAGCCAGCCGTGTGCTGCAGCTGCCAAAAAAAGCCAACCCAGTGTTGGGCTGCATGAACAGAGGGATAGGATCAAGATCACGTGAAGTATTAATACCACTTTACAATGCCTTGGTAAGGCCACACTTGGAGTACTGCATCCAGTTTTGGCCACCACGATGTAAAAAAGATGTTGAGAGTCTAGAACAGTGGTGGCGAACCTATGGCATGGGTGCCAGAGGCGGCACTCAGAGCCCTCTCTGTGGGCACGCGCGCCGTCGCCCCAGTCCTAGGCCTTCAGCTGGGTTTTATAAAACCTTTTCGCTTTAGGCCTCTGCCGCCGTGTGCAAAAAAAAAAAAAAGGTTCAATCAGTCAATTTCAACTTCTTGCGGAAAAAAAAAGATCTTGCAAAGTTGGAATTGATTGATTGAACTTTTTAGTCCCACCCAGTCTGCCGTTACCACCGCAGCCACGCCCACCCAATGGGTCACGCTCACCCAATGGGCCACACCCACCCGGCACTCGACGATGCATAAGTGGGTTTTGGGTTGCAGTTTGGGCACTCGGTCTCTAAAAGGTTCGCCATCACTGGTCTAGAAAGAGTATAGAGAAGAGTAACAAAGATGATCAGGGGACTGGCGTCTTAAGCCTCCCAGAGTCGCCTCACGGCAAGATGGGCAGCAAACAGATTTAATAAATCAATAAAGCATGTGTGTGACACAAAAGGGTTTTTGTGTGTGTGTGTGGCCAAACCACGCAGATATCATACTGAAAATTAAAAAAAAAAGTCTGTTGCAATTTCCCTTTCCCCCCCTATGTTTTGTTCCACATTTCTGAGAACTAGGACAATAGGAAGGATTAATTTGGATACGGGGCCTTTCCGGAAATTATTTGCGGGCAAGAATCAGGAGGTCCCAGGACAGCCCCATAGGGGATTTTGTTACTTGGCTGAGCTAAAATAGAAATAGAATAACAGGGTTGGAAGGGACCTTGGAGGTCTTCTAGTCCAACCCCTTGCTCAAGCAGGAGACCCTTACAGAATCAGAGAAGAACAGAGTTGGAAGGGACCTTGGAGGTCTTCTAGTCCAGCCCCCTGCTCAAGCAGGAGACCCTATATCTGGCAACATTTAAGGCTTGTGGACTTCAACTCCCAAAATAGGGTCAACAGACAGTAAAGTTGTAGGAATAACACTGGAAAGACCAAGGTTTTAATTCTTCCCTAGCCAGGGAATCCGTGCATACTTTGTGTGTGTGTATGCACAAGAGTGTGCGTTGGAGCTGGTTGTTCCCCTCCCAACAGCCCAGGCTTACCTCACTGGATAGTTATTGGGGGGGGGAAGCAAAAAGGGGGGTGCCCTGGAGCTTTTAAGATCAGGGTTTTCCAACTTTGACAATTTTAAGATACCTGGACTTCAACTCCCAGAATTCCTCTATGCTAGTTATGGAATTCTGGGAATTGAACCTTTCTAAGGTAGTCCTCGACTTAACGACCCCAACTGGAGCGAGTGATCTGCTAAGTGAGTCTTGTCCCATTCTACGACTTTTCTTGCCCACAATTTTTAAGTGAATCGCTGCAGTTGGTGACACGGTCGTTAAGCGAATCTGGCTCCTCCCCCATGGACTTTGCTCGTCGGAGGTTCACAAAAGGGGATCACGTGACCCCCTGGGATGTTGCAACCGTCATAAATATGAACCAGTTGCCAAGCGTCCGGATTTTGATCACATGACCCTGGGGATGGTGCCACCTTCGTCAGTGTGAAAAAGGTCATAAATCTTTTTTTTTTCCAATGCTGTTGTAAGTCTGAAGCGTCACTAAATGAACTGTTGTAAGTTGAGGACTACCTGTATTGGGGAAAACCAGGCCTCTGCATTTATTCACTTATTAGATTTGCTGCCTCCCCCCCCGCCACATAATCAATTACGTTAAGAATTAAGCACTCAGCCAGGTACTTATTACCATATCTGCTGGACATACCCTAAAGCAAAAAGATTTTGGGCTCAAATACATTTAAGGTTGGAGAAAATGACTAAAAAACAAGACTTTAAACCAGAATTCTTCTTGTTAGGAATAATAGGAGCTAATTATGAGAAAGATTGCAGACATTTAATACTACACCTACTAACGGCAGCAAGAATTGTATTTGCCCAACATTGGAAAAATGAAAACTTACCAGCTGAAGAAGTACTAATTAAGAAAATTCTAGAGTGTGCAGAAATGGACAGATTGACTTTAAAGATTGACTTTAAAGATAAAAAAGAAAGAAGACTCCGTGTAGTTTAGAACATGGGATAATTTCTATCAACGGCTAGAAAAACGAGTCATAGAGAGAAAGGAATGTGGTATGTAATTTTGAATATATATTAGCAAGAAGAAGGCTATCGAGTGATTAACATTGTTTATGATAATTAACTATTTTTTCTTGTTAAACACATGAACCCAGACATTATGCTGTTTGCTAAATATTGAGAATGTTATTTGGAAAAACCCCAACCCTAATTCTAACCCTAACCCAAATCCCAACCCCGACCCCACCTTATTCCCAACCCTATAAAAACTAATAAAATCTATATATATATATAAAAAGAATTAAGCACTCAGAACTACAGAGGAATCCTCAATTTGGAACCATTCATCCTTGGAAGTTACAACGGGACCGGAGAAAGCGTCTTATGACCAGTCCTCACACTTACGGCCCGCATAGTCACCTAGCCAGAATTGGGGGACTTGGCAAACTGGCATGTATGCAAGACGGTTGCAGCGTCCCGAGGTCACGTGGTCTCCATTTGCGACCTTCCTAAGCCGCTTCCGACAAGCAAAGTCAAGTAGGGAAAGCTGGATTCACTTCACAAATGCCGCGATCTGCTTAGCGACCGTGGCCGATAGGTTCATAAAACCGGACATGACTCGCTTAAGAACCGCCTTGCGTGGCAACGGAAATTCTGGCCTTAATTGTGATCTCAAGTCTAGGGTGACCCGTGTGAGCTTTTCCAGAAAGGCTACATGTCAAGGAGGACTTGATGAAAGTTTGCTGGAGTGGCTTCTGGTTTGTATGGCTGAATTTTGCTAGGGTATCTGTCAAACTCGGGCTCTAGAATCCAGATAAAACTCCAGATTCGTTCCGTCTCCAAAAATCTTACGGTTTATTGTCTATGCAGGTTCTCAGTCATCCAGGTCACAGTTAGCCCAAAGGTGGTTCCCCCCCCCCCCTCGGCTGTTCCAGTTTATTGAATACACTGCAGGGTAACGTCGAAGCAAAACTAACTCTGAGGTTCCCCAAACACCAGTTCATAGAAGGAAACTAATTTTCCCAGCCAAACCCCCAACGTCTTAATGTAGTCCATATAAACAAGTTCACTTTGTTAACGGGAACCGTCTGCTTCAAATCAGCACCTGTTACGATGTCCTTGAAAAGGTTTCAGGCTCTCGTGGTCTTCAGCATCGCAGAAGTTTCGTTTCTCCATCTAACCCACTTGAACTTGCCATTAGAGTAAAGGGGAGAGGTGTTACTCGAAAGTAACACCTCCCCCCTTATCCTAATGGCAAGATGAAACACAGAGGCACGTAGCTGCCAAAGATTCACCCTTGACAGGGTCCTCCATTGATATTCCAGATCTTGGTTTTCTAGGCACAAACAACCAGATCCATGCGTGAATAATTCAATTAGCTGCTTCATTGCTTATGCCTGTTTTACAGGAATCTTCCCAGACTACCAGTGTGCACCTGGGCCAGACTAGCTAAAGTTCAATGGCATTCAAAAGGAATCGGAATGTACCATCTGGTTGTATGAAGAGATTCCAGACTAATTCCCGACTTGACTCCTTCCCCCCCATCTCAGCCAGTCTCCTGCTTGAACAGGGGGTTGGACTAGAAGACCTCCGAGGTCCCTTCCAACTCTTCTGTTATTCTGCTATGCTCTAATCCCAGATTAGTCAATCAGTGGAATTGCTTGCCTCCAGAAGTTGTGGGTGCTCCGTCAAGAAGAGATTGGACAAGCGTTTGTCTGGAACGGTATACTATAGGGTCTCCTGCTTGAGCAGGGGGTTGGACTACTAGAAGACCTCCCAAGTTCCCTTCCCACTCTGTTATTCTGTTTTGTTGTTCTTTTAATTAGCTACTTCATTTGCTCCTGCCTGTTTGACAGGAATCTTCCCAGACTGCCAGTTTGCACCTGGCACCTAGATAAAACCTAGATAAAACTCAGTGCCATTCCAAGGGAGTTGGTGCCTATGTAAAGATTCCAGGCTACTTCCCCGTTTGACTCCTTCCCCCATCTCGGCCAGTCTCCTGCTTGAGCAGGGGGTTGGACTAGAACAGGGATCCCCAACCTTTCTGTTTTGGTGGCCCAGCGGGAAAAGGAGGGGTAGGCACGTTTACGCACGCATGCGCGCACACGTGCAAATGTGGCTGCGCGCACGTGAGTGCGAACAGGGCTGTGAGCATGAGCGCTCCGCAAACGGGGCCGTGCGCATGTGCACAACACTCACGGTAACGCTGAAGTCCGTGCAATGCCCCCGCATGAAGTTCTTGGTGCTACCGCCCACATGATGCTCACGGCCGTGCTAGCATAAGGGGGGGCGAGCGTGCGCACATGCGTGCACATACTGGCCAGCCACTTATCTGGCCCGGTGGCCAAGAGGCCACGGCCTGGTAGTGCACAGATTGGGGACCTCTGGACTCCGAGGTTCCTTCCAACTCTTCTGTCTCTCTCAAGCTTCCTCCTTCCGTTATATATTCAAGATGGACAGTATTTAATATTTATTTGTTATGTATATGTAGGGGTGTGGGTCTATACATGTGTTGTACATAGTATGTTTAGGTGTGTGTCATGTCTGTGTTTTACTTGGAGAGCGGGCAACTAAATTTCATTTTTGATGTGTGCCGTTGTGCCCACAGTAAAAAAAATGACAATAAAGGTTATCTTATCTTATCTCTCCGACACTACGGCTTGAATGTTCAAACTCGGAGTCCTGGTTTCCAAGTCCCCTCTCCCAAATTCTCCACCAGCTCCTCTCCTTTGTGCCGTTCCTTTCCGCTTCCTCTTGCGGCTCGAAGGACCCAAGGTTTGTTTTCCTCCCTGCAGGCATGCTGGAAGACGGGAAGAAGTTTGACTCGTCCCGCGACAGGGGCAAGCCCTTCAAGTTTGTGATGGGCAAACAGGAAGTCATCCGCGGCTGGGAAGAAGGAGTCGCCCAGGTATGGTGGGGCCAGGTGGGACGGGGAACCGACCACGAGGGAAGGGCCCCATCACAGCGGCCACTCCTGTCCTAACCGCATACAGTCCTCAACTTACGACCAGCGAATGGTCACTAAACAAATGGTGCAACCCATCCTGAGCCTGGAGGATGGGGGGGGGGTGTCTCAGTAGACTTGACTCTTTGGTTTGAGGGTGGGTCTTCTCCGGACTGTCTATGGCAGGGGTCTTCCAACGTGGCCCTTTTATGACTTGTGGACTTCAACTCCCAGAATTCCTCAGCCAGCCTCCATTTTGTTTGTTAGATTTAAGACAGGGCTCTTCAAACATGGCCCTTTTATGACTTGTGGACTTCAACTCCCAGAATTCCTCAGCCAGCCTCCATTTTGTTTGTTAGATTTAAGACAGGGCTCTTCAAATTTGGCCCTTTTATGACTTGTGGACTTCAACTCCCAGAATTCCTCAGCCAGCCTCCATTTTGTAGATTTAAGACAGGGGACTTCAAACTTGGCCCTTTTATGACTTGTGGACTTCAACTCCCAGAATTTCTCAACCAGGCACGCGTGCCTGGCTGAGGAATTCTGGGAGTTGAAGTCCACAAGTCATAAAAGGGCCAAGTTTGAAGGCCCCTGATCCAGGGAGATCCTCAGTCCTCCAGGGTCACGGTTGTCCCAAAGGTGCTTTTTCAAGAGGCAACTGGACTTTGTGTTTTTTTTTTTCCTTTGAAGGCATTTCGCTTCTCACCCCAGAAGCTTCTTCAGCTCTGACTGGATTGGTCTCTTTAATGGAGATCTGCACATTGGGGGAAAACGAAACAACCCCTTCACAAACGCAGGGCGCAACCTAGGAGAACAATCCCATCAGGACAAGATTCAGCGGTCCGTCTGCCTTTGAAAGACACAGGCCGCTCTTTCCAAGACAGCCACGTCCCACCTTTTGGACGGAGAGGAATTCTGGTTTGAAAGCGGAGTCGCTTCCCACTTCACTTCTCATCCAAGAAGCTTCTTCACCTCTGGATGATGGATGGTGGGAAAAATGGAAGGGATTTGAGCAAAGTCCACGTTTTGGACGGAGAGGACCGCTGGTTTGAAAGAGGGGTCCAAGAGGCCATCTAGGTCAAAACTGAACAGCCCTCCCTCAATAGACAGGAGGGATATGACATCATCTATCTCCAGTCTACAACACAGTCCTTTCAGCGGTTCCAAGTAGGCCCCACACCCATTTGCACCACTCAGGTGACCCTGAGGACACAGATAAGCCTCCAAGTGGCCTCAACGACTCTTAAAAAAAAGGCAAAGGACCGGCTGTCTGCAAGGAGTATAAATCCTTCCCTTCCCCACCATCCAGTCAGAACCTGAAGAAGCTTCCTGGATGAGAAGCGAAGAAGTTTTCAAAGAAAAACAAGTCCAGATGTCCATCCATCCATCGCTTGGAAGCAGGAGACAATCAGGATCCAGGGCGATGTTTCTTAACCTTGGGAGCTTGAAGATGTGTGGACCAACTCCCAGAATTCCCCAGCCAGCATGGGAGGGGGCTTGGAAGGGGCAGCTTATTCGCCGGTGGGGGCCACAGCAGACAAGCGGCCTCCCCATCTCTTCGTTCTTGTTTGGTGAAAGGTGTTGTCTCTGTGGCTGTACACCAGGGGTCTTCAAACTTGGCCCTTTTTATGGACTTGTGGACTTCAACTCCCAGAATTCCTCAGCCAGGCAGAATTCCTCAGCCAGGACTCTGTGGGGTCCTTGATGGTTGTTTTCTTGGGGACGGTTCTTGACCCAGCTAGTTAACATCATCAGTGCTAGAAGGGAATCACCAAGAACACTCCCACTGACACGGACAGGGCAAGCCACTTGTATATAAACAGAGAGCAAACTCTCCTTGTGGCACGGATGATGTTACCCAGGTGGGTTATGAAATGTCTGCAAGAAAAGAACCAAACTCGAGAGAGCATCAGGGACCCCACATCTCCTCCTCCTCCTCCTCCTCAAACTCCACTTCCTTCTAGCACTGATGATGTTACCTAGTTGGGTCATGAAACATCTGCAAGAAAAGAACCAAACTCAGCATCAGGGACCCCACATCTCCTCCTCCTCCGCAAACCCCACTCCCTTCTAGCACTGATGATGTTACCCAGTTGGGTCATGAAACGTCTGCAAGAAAAGAACCAAGCTCAGAGAGCACCAATGACCCTACAGTCTTCCTCCTCCTCCCCCTTGCAAATTCCCTCGCTTCTAGTATTCCTCCTCCTCCTCCTCCTCCTCCTCCTCTGCAAACTCCACTCCCTTCTAGCACTGATGAGGTTACCCAGTTGGGTCATGAAACGTCTGCAAGAAAACAGGCTCAAACCAGCTGGCTGGCGGAGGGAATTCTGGGAGTTGAAGTCCACCCCTCTACCAGCTCTACAAGGTTTAAGAAACGCCCCGTCCTGGCTTTCTCTCACTCCCCCTCCACAGGCTCCCTTCCTGCTTGGACTCTGCAGTTTTCGCTCGCACCCAGAGCCGCTTCCCACCCTTCTTTCTGTTTTCCAGATGAGCGTCGGGCAGAGAGCCAAGCTGACAATCTCTCCAGATTACGCTTACGGGGCGACCGGTCACCCTGGCATCATCCCACCCAACGCCACCCTAATTTTTGACGTGGAGCTCCAAAAGTTGGAATGACAAACGAGGGCACCCCCCCTCGCCCCCCCACTTCCCTGCTCTGGGGTAGGTGATCCTCCCGCAAGAGTCCGGGTTGGCCCTCGCCAAATTGGGCATCGGGGGGGGCGCTGATGGGGGCAAGAAGGAGGCCCCTTGGGGAGGGCTTTGGGGTCTTTCAGCTTGATATGTACTGAGAGAGGGGAATATTTGCAGCTCATGGTTGAACTGGGGGGCGGGTTCCTGGGGGGGTCTCTGAGCTGGGAGGTTTTCTTGCCGACGTTTCATGACCCAACTGAGGAACATCATCAGTGCTAGAAGAGAGGGTGGGGGCTTACGGGCTCGAGAAGGAGGAAGGCCGGAGAGGAGGACTGTGAGGTCCTTGGTGCTCTCTGAGCTTACAGTGTTTGTGTTTTAGAATAGAATAGAACAGACATGTCAAACTCGCGACATCGCGCGGCGTATCGGAACTTTCCCCCCTTTGCCGGCAATGGGGTGGCCGCGGTTTCCTCGTGACGTGTCCGGCCCGCGGGCCGACAGTATAGAATAGAAATAGAAATAATAGAAATAGAAATAATAGAAATAGAAATAGAGCTGGAAGGGACCTTGGAGGGCTTCTAGTCCAACCCCATGCTCGAGCAGGAGACCCTATACCAGGGCTAGGCAACCTTGGCTCTTTTTTGACTCGTGGACTTCAACTCCCAGAATCCCTGAGCCAGCCATGCTGAGGGGAAAGGGAGAGGTTTCCAAGCTGAGCCATGCTGGCTCAGGAATTCTGGGAGTTGAAGTCCACGAGTCATGAGGGGGCCAAGTTTGAAGACCCCTGGTTTAAATATTTAAATATTTTTTCCTCACGGTCACGTGGTCAAAATTCAGGCATTTGGGCAGAGGTAGGCAACCTTGGCTCTTTTATGACTGGTGGACTTCAACTCCCAGAATTCTTGAGCCAGCATGGCTCAGCTTGGAAACTCTCCCTTTCCCCTCAGCATGGCTGGCTCAGGAATTCTGGGAGTTGAAGTCCATGAGTCATAAAAGTGCCGAGGTTGCCTACCCCTGCCCTATACCATTTCAGACAAGTGACTGTCTAGCCCATGGGTCGGCCACCCGAAACATCGAACGAGCCGCACAGACCCGTTTGGCCTAAAAAAAAAAAACCCTGGGAGCGCCGCCCGTTCGCGCATGCGCACGCGCGCCTGTTTACGCATGCGCACCCCCCCGCACGCGCACCCCCGCGCACCCGCCTGCGCCTGCGCGCATGCGCTCCCCCAAAATGGCAGAGGAGGCTCCAGAGCCGCAGGTAATGCCTCAAAGAGCCGCATGCGGCTCCGGAGCCGCGGGTTGCCGACCCGTGGTCTAGCCCCTTCTTAAAAGTCTCCAGTGATGGAGCGCCCACGATTTCTGGTGGCAAGCTGTTCCACTGGTTAATTGTCAGGAAGTTTCTCCTTAATTCTAGGTTGCTTCTCTCTTTGATCAGGACCCAACTAGGTAACATCTTCAGTGCTAGAAGAGGGGGGGGGTTGCTCGCTGTTTGTATACTAGTGGCTTGCCCTGTTAGTGGGAGAGTTTGTGGTGTTCCCTTGATTAGGCTTTTAATTGCCCTCTAGCACTGATGATGTTCCCTAGCTGGGTGATGAAACGTCTGCAAGAAAACAACCCAGCTCAGAGAGCATCAAGGACCCCACAGTCGTTGTCCTCCTCCTCCTCCTCTTCCTCCTACTCCTCCTCCTCCTCCTCCTCCCCTAGCACTGATGACGTTCCCTAGCTGGGTGATGAAACGTCTGCAAGAAAACAACCCAGCTCAGAGAGCATCAAGGACCCCACAGTCGTCGTCGTCGTCCTCCTCCTCCTCCTCCTCCTCTCCACAAACCCTTCTCTTGTAGCACTGATGACGTTCCCTAGCTGGGTGATGAAATGTCTGCAAGAAAACAACCCAGCTCAGAGAGCACCAAGGACCCCACAGTCGTCGTCGTCCTCCTCCTCCTCCTTTCCCTCCTAGCACTGACAACATTACCTAGCTGGCTCCTGAGACGTCTGCCAGAAAACCACTAGCACAGAGAACGTTAAATCGCGGCATACACCCTCCCTAGAAACCCATTTCGTCAGACTCCCTGCCAGGAGATAGGGAGGCCGGGCCTCTGCCCGCCACTTGTCTGTCGTGGCAACCCGGGGGCACCGCGCCCGGGTGAACCCGCCACCCTCTCCCAGCTGGGCCCCCTCCGCCGGGCCGCCTCAACGCACGTGCTCTCTTTTGTCTCCGCAGGTTTTGGCCCCCACGGAGAACCCCAGAGGTCTCTGCTTGGAGATGAACGCACACCAATTTGTATGGAGCTTCCCCAGCTACCCACCACTCTCTCGGTGTCACCCTCCACCCCGGTCTGAATGTTTCTGAGCCGCTTCCGGTTTCGCTTCCTGGTTTCCCTCTTTGACATTTTTGAACTCGGTGCCGGTTTTGGGAGGAGGGGGGGTCCACAAACATGGCCCCTTTAAGAGTAGTTGGACTTCGACTCCCAAAAGGCTGAGGAATTCTGGGAGTCGAAGTCCAACTACTCTTAAAGGGGCCATGTTTGAGGACCCCCCCCCCTGCTCTGTGCTATTAAACAGCTATTTTTTTTTGTGTGTGTGGAGAGTTGTGGGGTGGGAAGGCGGGGGGGGGACAATCAGGTCCTTTAATCTTATTTAGTTGAGGGTTTTGGGGTGTGTGTCGGCTGGAGTTGCGTTAACGATTCAGGCTTCTCATTGACTCACTGGGTTTGCTTTTTGGAAGGATCATGTTGGAATCCCGTCGGCTGCTGGAAATCCCTGCCAGTCCCCTGTTGGAGGGGCTTTAGAGGGGGGGGTCCCCCTCCCCATCAGCCCTAGTAGACATCCAGAGTTGAGAAGGTCCTCTGCCTGCCCCCCCCAACACTCTTTCTGTGGCTCTTCCCTCTCTCTTTCCCACACCGAGCCGATGTCCGTGGGCTTTTAATTCGATTTTATTTTATTTTATTTTATTTTATTTGAACTTCAAGCAGTCCGGCGACGAGCGAAACTCAACCCCTGCTGTTTGCCGTAAAGTGAGGAGGGGGGAACATCAACCCCCTCCCCAGCCCCCCACTCACCCACCCACCCACGCCAAAACGCCTGTGAAGTTCTCTATGGAAAACTGATGCTGGTCGTCTACCGCTTTTTTGCCGCCGCCCCCCCCCCCCGTGCCGTCCCTTCTTTCGGCGGTCCCCTTCCCCACCCCCTCCCCACCGTCGTGACTTTCGGTAAGAGAATCGCCACCACCACCTCCTTTCCACCTCCCGCCATCCTCCTCCTCCTCTTCATCATCATCATCATCATGTGAACGTATAGAGTTTTATTACTGCAATAAAAATGCTTTATGCTGGCTTTTCTCAAACCCGCTTCTAAGGGTGACTGGTTTTGCTTTTCTTTTTTTCTTCCTTTTTTTTTTTTTTTGTATGGATAGTCCTTGCCTTACGGCCACAATCAAGCCCCGATTCTCCGTTGCTACACGAAACCGATGACTAATTTTACGACTAACAATACTAATATTTTAACGTTTATGAATATTAATATTTATTAAAAAGTTAACTTTATTATATGTTACTTATGTGTAGGGTGTAGGTCTATACCAGGAGTAGGCAACCTGGGCTCTTTTATGACTCGTGGACTTCAACTCCCAGAATTCCTGAGCCAGCCATGCTGAGGGGAAAGGGAGAGGTTTCCAAGCTGAGGCACGCGGGCCCAGGAATTCTGGGAGTTGAAGTCCACAAGCCATGAAGGGGCCATAGTTCCCCCATGCTGGCTCAGAAATTCTGGGAGTTGAAGTCCACGAGTCATAAAAGAGCCAAGGTTCCCCACCCCTGATCTAGATCATGATTTGATGAGTTTAGATCAGGAGTAGGCAACCTTGGCTTCTATGACGTGTGGACTTCTCCCAGAATTCCTGAGCCAGCCATGCTGAGGGGAAAGGGAGAGGTTTCCAAGCTGAGGCACGCGGGCCCAGGAATTCTGGGAGTTGAAGTCCACAAGCCATGAAGGGGCCATAGTTCCCCCATGCTGGCTCAGAAATTCTGGGAGTTGAAGTCCACGAGTCATAAAAGAGCCAAGGTTGCCTACCCCTGACCTATACCATCTCAGACAAGTGACTGACTTTTATGACTTGTGAACTTCAACTCCCAGAATTCCTGAGCCAGCACGGCTCAGCTTGGAAACCTCTCCCTTTCCCCTCAGCATGGCTGGCTCAGGAATTCTGGGAGTTGAAGTCCACGAGTCATGAAGGGGCCATAGTTCCCCCATGCTGGCTGAGGAATTCTGGGAGTTGAAGTTCACAAGTCATAAAAGGGCCAAGTTGGAAGACCCCTGGTTTAAATATTTAAATATTTTTTCCTCACGGTCACGTGATCAAAATTCAGGCATTTGGGCAGAGGTAGGCAACCTTGGCTCTTTTATGACGTGTGGACTTCAACTCCCAGAATTCCTGAGCCAGCCATGCTGAGGGGAAAGGGAGAGGTTTCCAAGCTGAGCCATGCTGGCTCAGGAATTCTGGGAGTTGAAGTCCACGAGTCATGACGGGCCATAGTTCCCCCATGCTGGCTCAGGAATTCTGGGAGTTGAAGTCCACGAGTCATAAAAGAGCCAAGGTTGCCTACCCCTGGTCTATACATATGTTGTATATAATATGTTTTAAATGTGTGTTATATATGTGTACACTTGAGAGCAAGCAACTAAATTTCATTTTTAATGGCTGCCATTGTGCCCACAGGAAAAAAATGACAATAACGGTTATCTCATCTCATCTAATCTAATCTAAAATAATAACTTTATTGTCACTTTGAATGTACACCAATCGGCATACATTAAAATGAAATTTCGTGGCGTACAGCTCTCAAAAGAGCCACCACCTCCAATATACACTCCATAAATATGACAAAAATAAATAAATACAGAATTATGCATATACCCACATACCGTATATGACACAGATCAAGGCCACCGTTGTAAAACAAATCACTGCAGTTGCTTAAGTCACCCGGTCGTTAAGTGAATCCGGCTTTCCCCATTGACTTTGCTTATCAGAAGGTCGCAAAAGGGGATCACGTGACACCCCCGGGGACGCTGCGACCGTCATAAGTCTGAGCCAGTCGCCAAATGTCTGAATTTTGGTCACGTGACCCTGGGGGAATGCTGCAACGGTCGTAAGTGTTGAAAAACGATCGTGACTCATTTTTCCCAGTGCCGTAAATTGGACCCGGTCACTAAATGAATGGCTGTAAGTTGAATTGTGGGTGCTTCCATCACTGGAGGCTTTCAAGAGACTGGACAACCGTTTGTCTGAAATGGTATATAGGGTTTCCTGCTCGAGCAGGGGGCTGGACTAGATGACCTCCGAGGTCCCTTCCAACTCTTATTATTTTATGTTCTAAAAGAGTATCTGTATTTCCATTTGGTTGTATTTCCTCTGAAAACTGGCTCTGGAGTCATGGCAGAATCCTGCCGTTTCGTTAATGAAACTACACAGACACACACACACAGACAGACAGACAGACAGACAGACAGACACAGCAGTTGTTCCTTCCAGCTGCTGCTCTTGCAAGTTAAAATTCCCGGAAAAGCAGCTTGTTTACCATTGACTGACCTTGCGTCTGCTACCGGTAGGAGAGAGGTCAGCCATTATCATGGCCTGTTTGGAGCTGGCTTGTCCCCAAGGAGCGTCCCTGGGCAGCACCCCCTCCCTACCCTGGCAGTCAGGCCCAGATGCCCAGCCTGGTGCCTTCCTGGCACCCATGTTCCTGGCACGTTGTCTGGGTCACTGCAGTATTAAGGAGAGCAACCCAGATAGCAGAATCCAACCTATTGCAAGGGGAAGCCACAGCCACTGGCATTTTTTTGCTTCCCCCCCCCCCAAGATATCAGCCCTGATCTAATTTCCTGCCTGAGTAGGGGGTTGGACTACACTAGAAGACCGCCAAGGTCCCTTCCACTTCTGTTATTCTATTCTATTCTATTCTATTCTTTCATTCCAATTTCTATTCTATTCTACTCTACTCTACTCTCATTCCATTCCATATTTTCTATTCCTATTCCTATTCCTATTCTATTATTATTATTCTACTCTACTCTACTCTGTTTATTCTATTCTATTCCATTCCATCCCATCCCATCCTATCCTTATTCCATCCTATTCTTATTCCATTCTATTAACTAGGAGTGACCTGATAGCAGTCTTCCAGTATTTGAGGGGCTGCTACAAAAAAGATGGGGTCAACCTATTCTCCAAAGCATCTTTAAGGCAGTTCAAAAAGCAACTTAAATGTGAGCCAGCCATGTGCTGCAGCTGCCAAAAAAGCCAACACAGTGCTAGGCTGCATTAACAAAGAGTGATAGAATGAAGATCACGTGAAGTGTTGATACCACTTTACAAGGCCTTGTGTCGTGGAAAAACTCAATGACAGCAACACAATAACAATAATTCTTACTCTAGGATTCAGAGGTTTATTTTGCTAATAAATTTGGAAGATAGCATAGTAACATAACATTACTTACATTAATAACCCATTGCAATGAGGACCATATGGTATAGCAGAGTCCAAAAGGACAGCTATAGGCCAATGGCAAATCAATCAGGTCCAGTCCCAACCTTTTATACCCTTTCCCGTTCTAAGACTGTAGTCAGATGGTCCACTGACGTTTGCTGACTTCTGCTGACATTTTACTGACCTGCTGACCTTCTGCTGACATATACCTGTGTACATTGGAACCCACATCCATCAGCTACTTTCAGTTCCCCATTACGGTTACCATACTCACGTTCCAAATATACACAGAACTATTTGCTTTGCAATTTCATATTGCACAAAGCTCAGCAGATTACAAATAGTACGTTCTTATTGGGAAACAGCATAAAGTTCAAGTTAAAGCTTTGTTTCAAATCACTACTGTGGGGCCTATCTCAGATTTGCTTCAGCCTCATCTTGTTATATGAGGAGGGGGCTATATTTTCATCTCCCACACCTTGGTAAAGCCACACCTAGAATTCTGCATCCAGTTTTGGTCGCCAAGATGTAAAAAAGATGTTGAGAGACTAGAAAGAGTGCAGAGAAGAGCAAAGATGATCAGGGGACTGGAGGCTAAAACATATAAGGAAAGGTTGCTGGAATTGGGTATGTCTAGTTTAATGAAGAGAAAGACGAGAGGGGACATGATAGCAGTGCTACAATATCTCAGGGGCTGCCCCAAAGAAGAGGGAGTCAAGCTATTCTCCAGAGCAAGGCAGGAGCAACGGAGGGAAACTAACCAAAGAGAGAACCAACCTAGGAGAAATTTCCTGACAGAACAATTAACCAGTGGAACAGCTGGCATCTAGAATTTGTGGGCTCACAAATATCCAATTTGTGGATATTTTTAAGAAAAG
This sequence comes from Azemiops feae, assembly GCA_023970755.1. NCBI lineage: Eukaryota > Metazoa > Chordata > Lepidosauria > Squamata > Viperidae > Azemiops > Azemiops feae. The sequence goes on from JALGBA010001431.1 coordinate 89,299, forward strand.
ATTGGACAGCCGCTTGTTTGAAATGGAATAGGGTCTCCTGCTCGAGCAGGGGTTGGACTAGAAGACCTCCAAGGTCCCTTCCAACTCTATTCTGCTAAGAATGCCTGGAGCCTCCTTAGAAAATTGAAACGCTGGGCTGAAGGTTCAGGGGGGTGTTCCCACCAATCCAGGTAATGGCAAGGAGAACAGGTAGAGGTGGGAGGGGTGAAGGTAGGAAGAGAGAGGTTTGTTTCTCCCCCCCCACCGCACCAGCAGTAGCTTCTAGGAGGGGGTCTTCAAGTAGAGTTTTTCGTTCTCTGGTGAGTTTTGTGCTTTTCTTGCAGACGTTTCATTACCAAACTGGGTAATTACCAGTAGCACTGATGATGTTACACAGTTGGGTCATGAAATGTCTGCAAGGAAACAACTAAGCTCAGAGCCCCATGAACCCCTCAGTCCTCCTCCTCCTCCTCCTCCACAAACCCCACTCCCTTTCTAACACTGATGATGTTACCTAGTCTGGTAATGAAACGTCTGCAAGAAAACCACCAAGCTCAGAGGGCACCAAGGAGCCCAAAGTTCTCTTCCACCTCCATTCCTCTTCCTCCTCCTCTTCCTCCTCCTCCTCCCCACAAACCCCACTCCCTCCTAATATTGATGATACTAACCAGTTGGGTAATGAAACGTCTGCAAGAAAACAAGCAAGGTCAGAGAGCATCAAGAACCCCATAGTCCTCCTCCTCCTCCTGCACAAATCCCACTCGCTTTCTAACACTGATGATGTTACCTAGTCTGGTAATGAAACGTCTGCAAGAAAACCACCAAGCTCAGAGGGCCTCAAGGGCCCCACATTTGAATCCTGAGCTACGGTTATCTCCTGGCCACGGGTATTATTTAGCCGCTTCCATCCTGTTCTTCATCTGGAGACCATCTCACCAGGGTTTCAGGGCTTTGAGCTTGGCTAATCCTACACCCAGAGAAGAGAAAGGCATCGTTTTAGGGCCGGGGAGGTCTCTAGTCCCAGGGGTAGGCAACCTCGGCCCTTTTATGACTCGTGGACTTCAACTCCCAGAATTCCTGAGCCAGCCACGCTGAGGGGAAAGGGAGAGGTTTCCAAGCTCAGCCCTGCTGGCTCAGGAATTCTGGGAGTTGAAGTCCATGAGTGATGAGGGGGCCATAGTTCCCCCATGCTGGCTCAGGAATTCTGGGAGTTGAAGTCCACGAGTCATGAGGGGGCCATAGTTCCCCCATGCTGGCTCAGGAATTCTGGGAGTTGAAGTCCACAAGCCATGAAGGGGCCATAGTTCCCCCACGCTGGCTCAGGAATTCTGGGAGTTGAAGTCCACGAGTCATAAAAGAGCCGAGGTTGCCTACGCCTGCTCTAGTGAAAGTACAACAGACATTTCCCCCCCCCCAACAGCCACGCACAGCTCCCCTTTTTCTTGGAAAGCCAAGTGGCTGAGTTGACGTTCCCTTGCCCCCGGGCAGCCCTGCGGTCCATCGCCTCTTTCCCAGAGAAGTGGATAGACTTAACAAGGAAGCTCTGAGTTGCAGGCACTCCCCCCCCGCCACAATCCCAGAGCCCGCCCCCATCTATTTCCCACGCTTGTGCAGGATTCGGAGGTCACGTCAACCCAGATTTGCAGCGGAAGCCGATGCTTTTCCCTTCCAGCGCGTCGGCTTCCCAATTTTTTATTCAGTGAAAAACAAAAACACAAAGAGGGGCCCAGGCACTGAGCAGATGAGAGAACCAGGCAGTTCTCGACTTACGACCGTTCGTTTAGTGACACCTCCCCCCCATTTTTCACATGACTGTGGCAGCCTCCCTGTGGTCACCTGATCAAAATTCCAACGCTTGGCAACTGGCGTGTACTTACGACTGTTGCAACATCCCGGGGTCACGCGCTCCCCCTTTGGTGACCTGATCAGCAAAGTCGAGGGGGAAGCTGGATTCACTTAACGACGGTGTTACTCACTTAACAACGGTGGCGAAAACGGTCGTCACATGGGGCAAAACTCACTTAACGAATGGGCAGGAGAAATGTTAGGCTTAATTGTGGTAAGTCTTACATTTTTTGCAGTTACACTCGCCTTCAACTCCCAGTTACAATGGGTGGGTGTCCACAACTGAAGGTACCGCTAGTGGCCAGCAGGGGGCGCTGTTGAGAAAGGCATTCACACACACACACAGGTGTTAAGACAACTGGAAAATTCAATTTTCTGCATTCTCACAACAGCCTAAAATAATCGATGTTTCTCATCCTCAGCAACTTTAAAAGATGTGGATTTCAACTCTCAGAATTCCTCAGTCAGCATGTTGGGAGTTGAAGTCCACCCCTCTTAAGGCATGCTGGCTGGGGAATTCTGGGAATTGAAGTCCACCCCTCTTAAAGCATGTTTGGCTGGGGAATTCTGGGAATTGAAGTCTACAACTCTTAAAGCATGCCAGCTGGGGAATTCTGGGAGCCGAAGTCCACCCACCTTAAAGCTTGCTGGCTGGGGAATTCTGGGAGTTGAAGTCCACCCCTCTTAAACCATGCTGGCTGAGGAATTCTGGGAGTCGAAGTCCACCCACCTTAAAGCTTACTGGCTGGGGAATCCTGGGTGTTGGCGTCTACATCTGTTAAAGTGTCCAAGCTTGAGAAACACCGCCTTAGGCGTTCCCAAAGGTGTTTTTCCAAAAGGCAAGTGGACTTCCTTGGTTTTTGGATGAGAAGTGAAACATTTTCAAGGAAAAAACCCCCAGAAAGTCCAGTTGCCTTTTGAAAAAGCAGCTTTGGGGCAACCGTGACTTGGATGATGGAGAATCTCCATAGACGCTGTGTTAGGCTAAACCAGGGGTAGGCAACCTTGGCTCATGGACTCCAACTCCCAGAATTCCTGAGCCAGCCATGCTGAGGGGAAAGGGAGAGGTTTCCAAACTGAGCCAGGCTGGCTCAGGAATTCTGGGAGTTGAAGTCCACGAGTCATGAGGGGGCCATAGTTCCCCCATGCTGGCTCAGGAATTCTGGGAGTTGAAGTCCACGAGTCATAAAAGAGCCAAGGTTGCCTACCCCTGGGCTAAACCGAGTCTTCTAAATTGGGCCAGGGGAACGTGGAAAAGGGGAAAGCAGATTTGGTGATGCACCCTTGGAAAGTGGCCTGTTTATGCCGGCTTGAAATGTTGCCACCCGCCTGCCTCACCCTGGCTCCCTCCACACTGCAGGTCAATCTTCTCTGCTGATTTGCACACACAACACATTTAACCAGAGAAGCGAAAAAGCCAAGATCCACATCTTTACAACATCTTTACAACTGGTTTCAGTTACCCTTCAGGATTTGGGGTGGCTCAGCCTGTGGGGCCAATCCTGTTTTGTCTCACTCTTATTATGCCAGTCCAGAAAATGGAGCTAAAACGATTCGCTGGATTACTGAGTAGTCCACTCCATGCCAATACACACGTGTGCCAAATTTTTATTTCTTCCTTTGATCTCCTAGTGCAGGATAAATTACGTTTGCAAACATTGATTTGACTCCGTTTCTCTTCTCTTCCTCCTCTTCTGCTAAAGGGCTGAAAGCAGCCGGGTGGGAACTCCAAGGGGTCTCCTTTCCAAGCTTAATACACAGGTAGTCCTTGAGTTACGACCACAAACGAGTCTCAAATTTCCGTTGCTAAGTGAGACATTTTGAAGTGAGTTTTGCCCCGTTTGACGACCTTCCTTGCCACAGTTGTTAAGTGAATCGCTGCAGTTGTTCAGCGAGTCGCACAGTTGTTAAGTGAATCTGGCTTCCCCGTGGACTTTGCATGTCAGGCGGTCGCAAAAGTGGATCACATGACGCCGGGACGCTGCAACCGTCGTAAATATGAATCAGTTGCCAAGCATGCGAATTTCGATCGTGTGACTATGGGGATCCTGCAACGGTTGTAAAGTGTGAAAAGCGGTCATAACTCACTATTTCAGTGCCATTGTAACTTTGAACAGTCACTAAACGAATAATTGTAACTTGAGGACTACATGTATAAAGTTTTTCCCTCCCATGAAGCTGAATTTTGCTGCAAAATGTCCCACCTTTGGCCACCAGGTGGCGATGTAGGTTTGCATCTATTGCCACCTCTGGGGAAATGCAAATATTTTCAGTTTGCTTCAAGCTCCCTGGATATCCTGGAAAATAGGGAACGTGACTCAGTTTCTAAGTTTCAGCTTCTAAGTTCTTCTCTGCATTAATTGGATTTTCAGCAAAAGAGTTTCCTGCAGATGTCAGACACCGAACAGCAACAAAGATGATCAGGGGACTGGAGGCTAAAACATAGGAAGAACTGTTGCAGGAATTGGGTATGTCTCGTTTAACGAAGAGAAGGACGAGGGGTGACAGGATAGCAGTCTTCCAATATTTGAGGGGCTGCCCCAAAGAAGAGGGAGTCAAGCTATTCTCCAAAGCACCTGAAGGCAGGACAAGAAGCAACGGATGGCAACTAACCAAGAAGAGAAACAACCTGGAATTAAGGAGAAACTTCCTAACAGTGGGGACAATTAACCAGTGGAACTGCTTGCCACCAGAAGTTATTTGGTGCTTCATCTCTGGAGGTTTTTAAGAAGAGACTGGGCAACCATTTGTCTGAAGGGATATAGGGTTTCCTGCCTGAGCAGGGGGTTGGACTAGAAGACCTCCAAGGTCCCTTCCAACTCTGTCTCCTCTTATCCACTGTCTCCATCAAGGTCAATAGCGTTTAGGGGTCAAGATGTCTGCTCTGGCCCCACTTCCCCAATTTCTGGATTTGCCCCATGAATTGTAGGAGTTGCCAGAACCAAAGCACCGCCTGCCAGACTAGAAGACCTCCAAGGTCCCTTCCAACTCGGTTATTCTGTTATATACTATCAGACCTGCCTGCAAAATTGATGTCAGCATTTCCAGGTTTCCTGTCTGGTTCGCAGGAGAAGGCTGACAGATCATGAATTATCAGGCTGTCATGAGGATCCAGAAGGCTCTGCGCCTATCAATCCCTCAAGGTGTGGGAGCATTACCGGAAATTGCTTTAATACCAGCCGGTGAGGTGAAGGTTCTGGAATCGAAGTCTGCCACTGGGCTCTGATTTGGGCCACGGGCTCTGGGGCAGTGCCCACAGGAAGAAGGAGGGTGAGGCAGTTGGGCTGGACACGGAGAGCCCTTCAATAGAAGCAGCTGGCCGGAGGCACTGAATGTGCAATCTTAAAATCTGGAATACGGAGAGGTTTGCACTTTCTTGAGGTACAGCTCCTTTGCAAGCCTTTGGATTTGTAGCTGGAGTTTTAGCTACTAGTTATATTATAAAGAGGCCCTGCAGAAATCGCATTGCCTGGGCACATCTGGGTAGTTTGCCTATAAAGTATTTCTCAACCTCAGTGACTTTTAAGTTCAGTGGACTTCTATTCCCAGAATTCCCCAGCCAGGGGGATTCTGGGAGTTGAAATCCTCACATCTTAAAGCATGCTGGCTGGGGGATTCTTGGAGTTGAAGTCCGCCCATCTTAAAGCCTGCTGGCTGGGGAATTCTGGGAGTTGGTCCACCCATCTTAAAGCCTGCTGACTGGGGAATTCTGGGAGTTGAAGTCCACCCATCTTAAAACCTGCCGGCTGGGGAATTCTGGGAGTTGAAGTCCACCCGTTTCAAAGTTGCTAAGGTTGAGAAAAAAAAGGGGGGGGTTAGAGCAAAACTCTTGTCTACTCCAAGGTCACCTGGAAATTGGTGCTGTTTGGCACCTACGTATCATTTTCATCACCCAGAAGATCAGAAACCACCCAGGTGTGGAAGGAACAAACCCCAGCCTGCTTCTTTCCCTGAGGTCAGCCAGGTAGCCTCACCTGATTCTTTCGCCACCTAGCTTAGTTTCGCTCCCAGTCAGCTGATTTCTCCTCCCCTCCCAGCCTCTCTTATCACCTGGCAGGAAGGCTGGGAGGACTGAAGCCAGGAACGGCATTCTCACCTGAGGAGTCCGACAGGTAAGGCACCTGGCTTGGCATCAGTGGGATCCGGCTCTTCTTGGGGCGTCTTTTTTCCTTCTCCTCCTCCAAACGGCTTCCTCCAACGGGGTTTGTAGGTGCCACGTACCTGTGCAGGTAAATGGAAAACACTGGCTTGGTGGGGAAAGTGTAAGGTTAATGTTGGAGGAACCAAGGGAAGAGTATTGGATTTTTGTAGTATTTTACTGATATAGTTTTATCTTTTTCATATTGTAAGTTGCCAGAGTTACCCTCTGGTAAGATGGGGACCATTAGTAGATAGATACATAGATAGATGGATGGATGGATGGATGGATGGATAGAGGGTTAGACAAATATGGATAGATATAGATAATAGATGGATAGATGATAGATAGACAGATAGATATGGATAGGTATAGATAGATGATGAATAGATAGATGAATGGATAGATGGATGAATAGATGGATGGATAGATGAATGGATAGATGGATGAATAGATGGATGGATAGATGAATGGATGGATGAATAGATGAATGGATAGATGGATAGATGGATGAATAGCTGAATGGATAGCTGAATGGATAGCTGAATGGATAGGTGAATGGATGGATAGACAAATATGGATAGATATATTATAGATAATAGATGGATAGATTGATAGACTGACAGATAGATATGGATAGATATAGATGATGAATAGATAGATAATGGATGGATGAATGGATAGATGAATGGATAGATGGATGGATAGATGGATGAATAGATGGATGGATAGATGAATGGATAGATGGATGAATAGATGGATACATAGATGAATGGATAGATGAATGGATAGATGGATGGATAGATGGATGGATAGATGGATGGATAGATGAATGGATAGATGGATGCATAGATGAATGGATAGATGGATGCATAGATGAATGGATAGATGAATGGATAGATGGATGGATAGATGGATGGATAGATGGATGGATAGATGGATGGATGGATAGATGAATGGATAGATGGATGAATAGATGGATACATAAATGAATGGATAGATGAATGGATAGATGGATGGATAGATGGATGGATAGATGGATGGATAGATGAATGGATAGATAAATGGATAGATGGATAGACAAATATGGATAGATATAGATAGATGATGAATAGATGGATGGATGGATGGATGGATAGATAGATAGATAGATGGATAGATAAAAAAATAGCATCTCTCCTCTCTCCAGGTGCTTCCACTGGGGAGAAAACTGAATGGACGCTTTGCTGGCTGGGGAATTCTGGGAGTTGAAGTCCACCCATCTTAAAATGCAAAAGTTTGAAAAACGCCAGTCCACCATATTCTCATTTGAGAGATTCCAGGATCCCTTTAGTGCCAGTCAGGATGGGATTTAAACTTGGATTTCTCATACAGGTAGACCTTGACTTACAACAGTTCATGTAGTGACCGTTCCAAGTTACAACGGCACTGAAAAAAAGGGACTTGTGACCGTTTTTCACACTTACAACCTTTGCAGCATCCCCAGGGTCACGTGATCGAAATTCAGACGCTTGGCAACTGGCTTGTACTTATGACGGTTGCAGTGTCCCCGGGGGTCACGCAATCCCCTTTTTACGACTTTCTGACAAGCCAAGTCAGTGGGGGAAGCCAGATTCACTTAACAACCGGGTGATTAACTTATCAACTGCAGTGATTCACTTAACAACGGAGGCAAGAAAGGTCGTAAAATGGGGCAAAACTCACTTAACCCGTGTCTCGCTTAGCAATAGGAATTTTGGGCTCAGTTGTGTTCGTAAATCGAGGACTAAGTGTTCTAATTTCTAGCAAAATTCGTGGTTCCTGAGGGCCTTTTGTGTATCTCCTTTGTGCCCCTCCCACTCCCAATTTTTCCCTGCTACCTAACTATTCTATGTTGCCTTGACTTTTGTGGCAAAGCCTCATAGCCCCCAGAAATATTGGATTCTCATTCCCATCATCCACAGCCAACCATGCACTGGAAAGGGATCATTTCTTGGGTTTCTATGGCCAACGTGGGCCATCTCAGAAAGTTATTGAACTGGAATCCAGGTTTCTGCAGCTTTGTTTCAAAATCCCGGATTATTTTTCCATTCGTGCAATACGGAAAGGAGAGAGAGAGAGAGATCCAGTTTTATTTACCGGCCTACTGAAGTGACTAATCCTTTCCTTTGAGCAACCTGTCGGGGCTGGTTTTGTGAAACTGGAAATCCTCTTTTGGGGATCAGGATGCTTGAGAAACTTCCCTGGGGAATTTTAACACTCAAAACTACAGGCGAAGAGAATTCGTAAGAATTCATTCTCCGAAGCGCCTGAAGGCAGGACGAGAAGCAACGGATGGAAACTCATCAAGGAGAGAAGCAAACCTGGAATTAAGGAGAAACTTCCTGACTGTTGGAACAATTAACCAGTGGAACTGCATGCCTCCAGAAGCTGTGAATGCTCCAACACTGGAGGTTTTTAAGAAGAGACTGGACAACCATTTGTCTGGAATGGTATAGGGTTTTCTGCTTGAGCAGGGGGTTGGACTAGAAGACCTCCAAGGTCCCTTCCAACTCTATTCTGATTAAATGATTGATTCGGAAGATGCATATATGATAGCAGTATTACAATATTTGAGAAGCTGCCACAGAGAAGGGTTTTTTCCCCACCTATTAAGGTGGTTTTTAAGAAGAGACTGGACAGTCACTTGTCTGAAATGTTATAGGATCTCCTGCTTGAGCGGGGGGCTGGACTAGAAGACCTCCAAGGTTCCTTCCAGCTTCTATTCTATTCTATTCTATTCTATTCTATTCTATTCTATTCTATTCTATTCTATTCTATTCTATTCTATTCTATTCTATTCTATTCTATTCTATTCTATTCTCCAAAGCACCTGAAGGCAGGACAAGAAGCAATGGATGGATACTAATCAAGGAGAGAAGCAACCTGGAAGGAGAAACTTTCTGACAGTTAGAACAATTATTAATCAGTGGAACTACCTGCCTCCAGAACTTGTAGGTGCTCCAACACTGGAGGTTTTTAAGAAGAGACTGGACAGCCATTTGTCTGGAATGGTATAGGGTTTCCTGCTTGAGCAGGGGGTCAGACTAGAAGACCTCCAAGGTCCCTTCCAGCTCTGTTACTCTGTATTTTGGCAACCTAGATTAAGCTGTCCTTCTCTAAGACCAGGAGAGATCGGATTAATGAAGTGCATTAAATTAGAAGTGAAATCTTCCATGAGATTAAATGAAATCAATCCACAGATAGTTCTTGATTTACGAATTCTGTTGCTAAGGGAAAGAGTTAAGTGTATTTTGTCCCATTTTACGACCCTTCTTGCCACAGTGGTGCAGTGAACCAGTGCAGTCATTAAGTGAGACACACGGCTGTTAAGCGAATCCAGCTTTTCCCATTAACTTTGCTTGTCCAGAAGGTCGCAAAAGGGGATCACGTGACCCCGGGACACCGCGACCGTCGTAAATATGAACCAGTTGCCAAGCATCTAAGTTTTTTTTTTTTAAAAAAATGTTTTATTAATTTTGTTTTTACATAACCACCTTAATATTTGGTAAACATCTGTGTTGTCTGGGTTTATATTTAAAACACAATAACAATTAATTTCTATAATTCTATAGTCCACATGACAGCTTTGCTTGATGTTCTCTTCTTCCATCCTTGAATTAATACAATTCTTATTATTTGGATAAATAACAAATATAGACATTTTTCTAATATTTCTACAAATCATAACCACATTGATATAAAGCTTCTGTTCTAGCTGGTCATCTTGATTGCCTTATCCTAGATCCTGTTTAAAATTCTTATGGAAATTTGTTTTCCGCACAATATTCAAAACATTCTTACTGGTTAAGATTTTCATTACACTTTAATTTAATTTAAAGGATTTAAGTCTTTTTCCTCATACAGGCCATCCCAACACGTTTACATTTCTCATATCTTAAAAAAAATAAAAATAAAAGCGTCTAAGTTTTGATCACGTGACCCCGGGCGATGCTGCAACGGCTCTTAGTGTGAAAAGAGTCATTAAGTCACTTTTTCCAGCGTCGTCGTAAATTTGAACGGTCACTAAACCAATTTGTAAGTCCAGGGCTCCCTGTAATATGCAAGTTGCAGAAACCTGGGCGAGAAAGGATTCGAAAAAGGAACACAATCAGAATTTGTAGATAAGAAAAACGGGCGGCATCTAAAAAGGTTGGCTGTGGGATGTTTAACCTGTTCATGCAAATCTGATTTAAACACACCTCGTTAATTTGGTTGTTTTTAATTGAAGGGTTGACCTACAAGCAAACAGGAAAATCTGAGCACCTGGGACTTGGTCTTTGGAAAGAAGCTGGATGACTTAGGGCGATTTTGCCCTTGACGGTGTCCCCTGCGCCTTTGCAGTCGCCATTTGTAGGCCTCCTCTGCCATGTCAACCTTGTATCCCTCGCTGGAAGATATGAAGGTTCATCACATGTTGACGGTGAAAACTTCTTTCTTCTCCTCTCTGCAGAAGCCACCGCTCGGAGTAGGGCAGAATTCAATGCAAGGGACAAAGTGACAGACAGATTCCGTTCTGGCTCTTAAGAGGTGCCAAGTCCAGGCAGTCCTTGACTTACGAACACAACTGTAGCCAGATTTTCCTTTGCTTAGCAAGGAGGTTGTTAAGCAAGTCACGGCTCATGTTACGACCTTTTCTGCCATGGTTGCTGAGCGAATCACTGCCGTCGTTAAGTGAATTGGGCGGCCGTTAAGCGGCTTCCTGCATTGACTTTGCTTGTCGGAAGCCGGCTGATAATGCTCGCAAATGGTGATCACACGACCGTGGGACGCTGCAATTGCCGTAAATACGTCCTGGTTGCCAAGTGCTTGAATTTTGATCCCGTGACTGTGGGGATGTTGTGTCGGTTGTAAGTGTGAGGATCGATCGTAAGTCCCTTTTTTTAGTGCCGTTGTAACTTGGAACGGTCACTAAACAAATAGTCGTACGTTGAGGACTAATTGTAGCCCTCAACAACTAGAACAAAAAGAATTAACATTCTAATATTGGCAGTTTCACTTTCAACAAATGCAGGCAGTCCTCAACTTACAGCCGTTCGTTTAACGACTGTTCAAAGTTGCAACGGCACTGAAAAAAGGGACTCATGACCGTTGTTCACACTTACAACCGTTGCAGCGTCCCCCGTGGTCACGTGATCAAAATCCGGCTGCTTGGCAACTGACTCGTATTTGTGACGTATTTGCAGTGGTCCTGGGGGGGGGGGTGTCGCGTGATTCCCCTTTTTGCGACCTTCCGACAAACAAAGTCAGATTCGCTTAACCGCCGTGTGACTAACTTAACAACTGCAGCGATTCACTTAACAACCGCATGGAAAAAAGTTGCAAAACGGGGCAAAACACACTTAACTGTCTCACTTTAACAACAGAAATGTCATGGTCGTAAGTTGAGGACCACCTCTAGCAAAAAAAAAATTAACGTTCTAACCATTGTTGGTTTCATTTTCAGCAAAGATGGCTGAAAATTGGAGTTTCCAAAAGGGGCTGAAATGCCGGCCCCTTCCCCATTAGCTGGGTCACCATTAAATATCTTTCCTTTCTCCATCGGATCAATCAATCCTTCCTCAGCCTTATGACGCCAAAACTTGGGCTGTTGTTCCCATAATTCCCAGGTTCTAAGGACTCCCTTGGCTGGGGATGATGGGAGCTCAGTCCAAAGCGTCTGAAGAGGCTTCTGTAGGTTTCCTAGGTGGAAAAAACTAGGTGAGGGATGACCTTATCCTACTAACCCACTGGGAGTGGGAAGTGTTCATCATCGTTGCCAGGAAGAATGCAATGAAATAATTTTAGTCACCTTTCTTGTTCTCCAACTTCTCTCATCTGATAATCTCTAGACTTCAATGCCCAGAACCGGTTGGTTGACATCTTGCCAATAGTTGGATGTTTTTTCCTAACATTTAATCAAATGAATGCCTTGCCTCCTCCAGACGTTGTGCTTGCTCCATCACTGGAGATTTTCAAGAAGAGACAAGATAGCCATTTGTCCAGAATGATATAGGGTCTCCTGCCTTGAGTAGTGGGTTGGACTTTAAAGTAAACAGTGGTCTATATTAAATGGTGGTTTATCTTAAACTATCTACAGTATCATACACCAGGAACAATACACCTTGTTACCTTCTGGGAGGAGGCGTCGTGGTATCCGTAGCAGAACATCCAGATTCAGCCATAGTTTCATTCCATACAGCATTAACCTTGCGAACTCTCAAACTTCCTCCTTGCGTTATATATTCAAGATGGACAGTATTTAATATTTATTTGCTATGTATATGTAGGGATGTGGGTCTATATATATGTTGTACATAGTATGTTTAGGTGTGTGTCATGTATATGTTTCACTTTGAGAGCAGGCAACTAAATTTCATTTTTTATGTGTGCCATTGTGCCCACAATATAAAAATGACAATAAAGGTTATTTATCTTATCTTATCAATATACATACACGTGGTAATACAGCAAACTCCAACATACAGCAGTTACAGCAGGAAACGGAAGAGAGAGAGAGAGAGACGCTCCAGCAAAAGCCTTCCCTTTTATACTCAGGCTCTTAAAGGGACACAGACCCTGCTGAGTCATTCCTATCATTGCATCATCCACCTTATATTCCATTACATCATTACATAAGCTGTTTAGCTATTAAATATATTACCCTGACAGATTGTTACTGTCTTCTCTTTCAAGGCAGGGAATGACGTGCCCCTTTGCTTCCATTATAGGCCAAGGACAATGCTGTAGGGCCACAGCCCATGGCCCCAGCTCCGGCCCCTACTGTGAGAGAGATGCCAGAGCCACCCAGAGCAGATGGTAACGTACTTCAGAACATCATCCAATCTTCTGGGCCATCATCAAAACAATCTCTGCTATTGATAGCCAGGAGCCCACAACTTTTTCAGAGGAATGCTTCTTTCAGAAGCTGGCTCATGCTACAAGGAGGATGGTACCACAAAGAATGGGTTAGGGTGGGGGGAACTGGAAACAGGTGGACCCGAGCAAGGGATTGTAGGAGCTCCCAGATAGTTCTGGGATGGTCATGAACACCGTATGAAGCAAGTGGCTTGTAGATGGGAGAGGACTTGGCTGTCAGCCTCAAGAAAACTTTCGTTGTTGTTGTTAGTTGCGAAGTTGTGTCCGACCCATCGCGACCCCATGGACAACGTTCCTCCAGGCCTTCCTGTCCTCCACCATCTTCTGGAGTCCATTTAAGCTCACGCCTACTGCTTCAGGGACTCCATCCAGCCACCTCATTCTCTGTCGTCCCCTTCTTCTTCTCTTGCCCTCGATCTTTCCCAGCATCAGGCTCTTCTCCAGTGAGTCCTTCCTTCTCATTAGGTGGCCAAAGTACTTGAGTTTCAACCTCAGGATCTGGCCTTCTAAAGAGCAGTCGGGGTTGATCTCCTCTAGGACTGACCGGTTTGATCGCCTTGCAGTCCAGGGGACTCGCAGGAGTCTTCTCCAGAATCATAGTTCAAAGGCCTCAATTCTTTTGCGTTCAGCCTTTCTTATGGTCCAACTTTCACAGCCATACATTGCAACTGGGAAAACCATGGCCTTGACTATGCGTACTTTTGTTGGCAGGGTGATGTCTCTGCTTTTTAGTATGCTGTCTAGATTTGCCATAGCTTTCCTCCCCAGGAGCAAGCGTCTTTTAATTTCTTGGCTGCAGTCCCCATCTGCGGTGATCTTGGAGCCCAGGAAGATAAAATCTGTCACTACCTCCATTTCTTCCCCATCTATTTGCCAGGTATTGAGAGGGCCGGATGCCATGATCTTGGTTTTCTTAATGTTGAGTTTCGTGGTTCCCCCCAAAATGCTGGTTTATAGAGAAGAGTCTATTTGTCCTGAAATAGCTGAACAGCCACGTCTGAAAGGTTTTGTTATGCAGGCATTCCTTGACTTACAACGGCCCGCTCAGTGACTGTTTGAAGTTACAACAGCACTGAAAAAAGGGAAGCACGTTATTAAGTTAACAATGGCGGTGATTGATTGACTTAACGAACCCTTGGCCAGAAAGGTCATACAACGGGGCAAAATTTATTTAGCAAACGTCTCACTTAGCGACAGAAATCTTGGGCTCAGTTCTGCTCGTAAGTCGAGGACCACCTGTACTGTGCCGCAGAAAGTTGGATGATGTTTCTCAACCTCAGCAACTTGAAGATGGGCGGACTTCAACTCTCCCAGAACTCCCAGCTTTGCTGGCTGGGGAATTCTGGGAGTTGAAGTCCACAAGTCTTAAAATTGCTGAGGTTGAGAATCACTAGACTAGATCAGGGCTTTTCAACCTGTGGTACACGTACCACTTGTGGTACATTAACCAGTGGCAGGTGGTATGCAGCCCTGCCTAGCCAAGTGTAGTGGGGAAGGGAAAGAGCCAGCGCAGGCAAGGACTTACAGTGAGAGAGTCCTCTGGAGCTGCAGATTTTACTTATGAATGGAGCCATTTGGGGAGGCTGCCTTAGCCGGCAGCCAATATTTACTACATTTTTTTTTCTTCTTTAAGTGCCAGCTGGGCTTCTTACTTTCCTTTCTAGCCAGTAGCTAATTCTTAAAGGGGAAGTGCCTTTTTAAGCTAGTTCACTCAGCAGCTTGTCTTTTCTGTCTCTGGAGGCCTTTCCTTGTTTGATCAATATATGGAAGAGGGAAAATATGGGGGGGTTCACATTCTTCCTTCAGAAGGAGGTGGGCATGAGAAAGAGGGAGGCAGGGAAGGGAGGGAGGGAAGGAAGTCCCGCCTTAGCAGTTGGCCACCATCAGCTCTGCCATTGACTTTGCTTGTCAAAAGATTGCAGAAGGGGATCACATGACCCTGGGACATGTGACCATCATAAATATGAATCAGTTGCCAAGCATCCAAATATAAATCACATGACCCTGTTGCTGCAATGGTCATAAGTGTGAAAAATGGTCATAAGTCATTTCAGTGCAATTGCAACTTTGAACAGGTTTTTTTTTTTGTCACCAAGTTTTTAACACCTTGCTAGGTGGTACTCGAATATTGCCATATCCTAAAAGTAGTACAATCGGTAAAAAGGTTGAAAAGCCCTGGACTAGATGATCCAAAGATGCAGGGGGGGGGGTGTCACGTTATTCTCCAAAGCACCAGAGGGAAGGACAAGAAACAATGGTTGGAAACTGATCAAAGAGAGAAGCAACCTGGAATTAAGGAGAAACTTCCTGACAGTGAGGACAATTAACCAGTGGAACAGCTTGCCACCAGAAATCGTGGGCACTCCATCACTGGAGGTTTTTAAGAAGAGACTGGACAGACACTTGTCTGAAATGATATAGGGACTCCTGCTTGAGCAGGGTGGTTAGACCTCCAAGGTCCCTTCCAGCTCTATTCTATTCTATTCTATTCTATTCTATTCTATTCTATTCTATCCTATCCTATCCTATCCTATCCTATCCTATCCTATCCTATCCATTCTATTCTATTCTATTCTATTCTATTCTATTCTATTCTATCCTATCCTATCCTATCCTATCCTATCCATTCTATTCTATTCTATTCTATTCTATTCTATTCTATTCTATCCTATCCTATCCTATCCTATCCTATCCTATCCATTCTATTCTATTCTATTCTATTCTATTCTATTTTCTGTTCTGTTTCTATCCTATCCTATCCTATCCTATCCTATCCTATCCTATCCTATCCTATCCTATCCATTCTATTCTATTCTATTCTATTCTATTCTATTCTATTCTATTCTATTCTATTCTATTCTATTCTATTCTATTCTATTCTATTCTATTCCATTCCATTCCATTCCATTCCATTCTATTCTATTCTATTCTATTCTATTCTATTCTATTCTATTCTATTCTATTCTATTCTATTCTATTCTATTCTATTCTATTCTATTCTATTCTTGTGGTGCCTTGCAACTCCTCCATTCTGTCTTCAGTAATGCATTGTGAACTGTTCCCGAAATGGCAGAGGAGGCAATCTTCCTTCTGGGGGGGGGGGAGGAGGAGAAGGAATGGACTGTCCAAGATCACACAGCTGTCTTTGTGCCCAAGACAAATTTTCATATCAGAAGGCCCCCTCCTGCGATAATCAAGTTAAGTTGATTTTAATGATTTTAACCAGGGGAGGGTGGGGAGAACTATGGATTGTAGCCCCCCAGGTTTTCCGAAAAACCTGGCTCAAAAGCAACAGCCTTAATCTGCTACACTGCTCCTGGCTGGGAAGGCTTTGCTTTCCTGATCCAGTGAAAATGGGTTCCTCAACCTTCAACCTTCCTGTTTTTTTAAAAAACAAAAACAAACAAAAAAATCCATATTTTTCCAGGTGAGCAGAAATTTATTTTATTGATTGACTGAGTTCTCTTTTGGTTTATCGTTTCTACAAATTGCAATTTTTTGGTTTGGAAGCCAAGGTGGGAGATGGAGAGAGAGGAATGGGCTGTTTTGGCGAAATTGTTTTTTGCTGTTCTATAATAATAATAATAATAATAATAATAATAATAATAATAATAATAATAATAATAATAATAATAATAATAATAATAATAATAATAATAATAATAATAATAATAATAAAAAGTTGGGAGGGACCTTGGAGGTCATCGAGTCCAACCCCCTGCTCAGGCAGGAAACCCTATACCATTTCAGAAAAAGGGCTGTCCAGTGTCTTCTTAAAAACTTCCACACGATCCATTCTCCTGTCTTGCTAACTTTAAGCAAAAGAGGGAGATGGACCGTGTTAAACCATGTTCAGCTGATGTGGACATTTGGCCCTTAAAAAAATAATTCAAGGTGTCTCCTTCAAATTGTGGACATCATCTCAATGTGTGGTGAGCAGAGATGGGTGCAGGATCTGGCAAGCTTTGTCTCAGCCAAGACCAAAATATACCAACCAGCCTAATCCTTTGAATTATTTCTTCCATTTCTTTTTTCCAGATCTACCAGTTTTGTACCCAGATCTTGCCGATCTCAATGATTACATGGGTCTCTCTCTTTCCAGCGAGGAGATCCAGAGGAATTTAGCTCTCGTCCCGACAGCCAATACTGTAAGCATTTTTGAACACAGTCTTGGGAGATGGGGAGATTTTCTGCACCTTTTTTTCACATAGATTCACGTTCACGCAGGAAATGATAGCCTGTAACTGTAACCTATGAGGGGGATCTGGGAGTCCCAGTGGACAATCACTTAAATAGGAGCCAGCCGTGTGCTGCAGCTGCCAAAAAAGCCAACACAGTGCTAGGCTGCATCAACAGAGGGAGAGAATCAGGATCACGTGAAGTGTTAATACCACTTTACAAGGCCTTGGTAAGGCCACACTTGGAATCCTGCATCCAGTTTCGGTTTCTACAATATAAAAAAGATGTTGAGACTCTGGAAAGAGTGCAGAGAAGAGCAACAAAGACGATTAGGGGACTGGAGGCTAAAGCATATCAGGAACGTTTGCTGGAATTGGGTATGTCTAGTTTAATGAAAGGAAGGACTACTAGAAGGTGACATGATAGCACCTTCCAGTGTGCTGCAGCTGCCAAAAAAGCCAACACAGTCCTAGGCTGCATTAACAGAGGAATAGAATCAAGTTCATGTTAAGTATTAATACCACTTTACAAGGCCTTGGTAAGGCCACACTTGGAATCCTGCATCCAGTTTCGGTTTCTACAATATAAAAAAGATGTTGAGACTCTGGAAAGAGTGCAGAGAAGAGCAACAATGATGATTAGGGGACTGGAGGCTAAAACATATAAGGAACGGTTGCTGGAATTGGGTATGTCTAGTCTAATGAAAAGAAGGACTAGGGGTGACATGATAGCAGTATTCCAATATCTCAGGGGCTGCCCCAAAGAAGAGGGGGTCAAGCTATTCTCCAAGGCGCCTGAGGGCAGGACAAGAAGCAACGGATGGAAACTAATCAAGGAGAGAAGCAACCTGGAACTGAGGAGAAACTTCCTGACAGTGAGAACAATTAACCAGTGGAACAACCTGCCTCCAGAAGTGGTGAATGCTCCAACACTGGAAGTTTTTAAGAAGAGACTGGACAGCCATTTGTCCGAAATGGTATAGGGTTTCCTGCCTGAGCAGGGGGTTGGATTCGATGACCTCCAAGGTCCCTTCCAACTTTATTATTATTATTATTATTACATATGAAGAACAGTTACAGGAATTGGGTTTGTTTAAGTCAGTGGAAAAAAGGACTAGGGGTGTCATGATAGCAGTCTTCCAGTATCTCAGGGCCTGCCAGAAAGGAGAGGGAGGTCCACCTATTCTCCAAAGCACCTGAAGGCAGGAGAAGAAGCAACGGATGGAAACCCATCAAGGAGAGAAATAAGGAGAAATTTCCTGACAATGAGAACAATTCATCAGCGGAACTACCTGCCTCCAGAGGTTGTGGGTTCTCCAACACTGGAGGCTTTCAAGAAGAGATTGGACAGCCCTTTGTCTGAAATGGTACAGGGTCTCCTGCTTGAGCAGGGGGTTGGACTAGAAGACCTTTAAAGTCCCTTCCAACTCTGGTTATTGGTAAGATATTTAAAATTTAGTAACCAGAGCAGTGAAGAATTGGACAATGGGTAAGAACACACAGTTCTAGCTAGTTGATTAACGAGAGCTGGCTACTGCATGAGGCAATCTAAACTGTGATTATCTAAGGAGATTCTCAGTCATCCAGGTCAAGGGGTATAAATCCTTCCCTCCCCCACCATCCAGTCAGAGCTGAAGAAGCTTCTTGGATGAGAAGTGAAACGTCTTCAAAGAAAAACAAGGAAGTCCAGTTGCCTCCTTGAAGAAAGCACCTTTGCGACTAAACCAGGAGTCTTCAAACGTGGCCCCGTTATGACTTGTGGACTTCAACACCCAGAACTGGCTGAGGAATTCTGGGAGTTGAAGTCCACAAGTCGTGAGGTGGCCAAGTTTGAAGACCCCTGGTTTAGGACTACATACCTGTATTACATTCTTTATGAGGGGGAAAAAAAGCAGAAATCTTACCCTTGTTCTACATTTAGTGATAATTACCTACCTTCCAGCCGTGGAGCCACAAAGCAGCCAACAAAAATCTGAACTAGGCCTCTATCTACTCTTTTTTTCCAGAACGTTCTTTCAAGATTTCCTCAAAATACTCATACCTGCCTTATATGTTCTATAGAATAGGGGTCTTCAAACTTGGCCCTTTTATGACTGGTGGACTTCAACTCCCAGAATTCCTCAGCCAGCATGGGGGAATTATGGCCCCTTCATGGCTTGTGGACTTCAACTCCCAGAATTCCTGGGCTAGCATGGCTGGCTGAGGAATTCTGGGAGTTGAAGTCCACAAGTCATCAAAGGGCCAAGTTTGAAGACCGCTGGACTAAACTGTGATTGGTTGCTGTGACTGAAAAGGGGGAGATTCCTTATTTCCCGCCATTTTCCCCTGTGTGACCTGTGCGCTGTCTGTGATTTTTCTGATGATGCTCGTCTTTGCCTCTCCTATTTACTGCAAATACATTTATTTATGTAAAACTGGTTCGGGCCAGCTTCTCTGACTCCACTGGGACACTGGCTGCACAATTCCCTGACTGTTATTCTATATTCTGTAACCTACAATGCTTGTTTCTTCCAATGCACACGTTCCCTGCTTCTAATCTACCAGCTAATTTCTCCAGAAGCAGGATACGTCACATCTGTGATGGGTTGGAACTATATGTCTCCATGGCTACACATGTAACGATTGTCTGGCTCTCCGTTCTCTGTTGAGAAGATTGACACCATCATTTCTATTATCAGAAAGCTCTTTGAGAGTCAGGTGGCTGCTTGTGACTCACTGCTAGATGTTGACTGGTTTAGACGTTGCGTGGGAAGAACATTACTTAGGTGCTGCTGGAGACCACGTCTTCTTTGGCATCAATAGTAGTAACTGTGAGAGGGATCTCGGAGTCCTAGTGGACAATCACTTAAATAGGAGCCAGCCGTGTGCGGCAGCTGCCAAAAAGGCCAACACAGTGCTAGGCTGCATTAACAGAGGGACAGAATCAAGATCACGTGAAGTGTTGATACCACTTTACAATGCCTTGGTAAGGCCACACTTGGAATCCTGCATCCAGTTTTGGTCACCACGATGTAAAAAAGATGTTGAGACTCTAGAAAGAGTACAGAGAAGAGCAACAAAGATGATCAGTGGACTGGAGGCTAAAGCATATAAGGAACGGTTGCTGGAATTGGGTCTGTCTAGTTTAATGAAGAGAAGGACGAGGGGGGACATGATAGCAGCCTTCCAATATCTCAGGGGCTGCCCCAAAGAAGAGGGAGTCAAGCTATTCTCCAAAGCGCCTGAAGGCAGAACAAGAAGCAACGGATGGAAACTAATCAGAGAGAGAAGCAACCTAGAACTAAGGAGAAACTTCCTGACAGTTAGAACAATTAACCAGTGGAACAACCTGCCTCCAGAAGCGGTGAATGCTCCAACACTGGAAGTTTTTAAGAAGAGACTGGACAGCCCTTTGTTCTGAAATGGTATAGGGTTTCCTGCCTGAGCAGGGGGTTGGATTAGAAGACCATCATCATCATCATCATCATCATCATCATCATCACCATCACCACCACCACCACCACCGTCGTCATTATTATTATTATTATTATTATTATTATTATTATTATTATTATTATTATTATTATTATTATTATTATTATTATTATTATTATTATTATTATTATTATTATTATTATTATTATTATTATTATTATACCAAAATTAGTCCAGCATCCCACCAACATGTCATGGTCCATACCTGTAGGGACAGTGGGATGATTACGAAACAATTCTCAGCTGTCAAAGTTAGGACATCAATTTTCTAATTTGCTTCGATAAATATTCCTTCAAGTTCTTGATGTTCTTCAGAGCTGTTGGATTGGTTTGGTCCTGCTGATGGTTAAAGTGTGAGGAGTATAACAGAAAAACAGAGTTGGAAGGGATCTTGGAGGTCATCTAGTCCAACCCCCTGCTCAGGCAGGAAACCTATACCATTTCAGGCAAATGGCTGTCCAGTCTATTCTTAAAATCTTCCAGTGTTGGAGCATTCACAACTTCTGGAGGCAGGTTGTTCCACTGGTTAATTGTTCTCACTGTCAGGAAGTTTCTCCTTAGTTCTAGGTTGCTTCTCTCCTTGATCAGTTTCCATCCGTTGCTTCTTGTCCTGCCTTCAGGCGCCTTGGAGAAGAGCTTGACTCCCTCTTCTTTGGGGCAGCCCCTGAGATATTGGAAGACTGCTATCATGTCCCCCCCTAGTCCTTCTCTTCATTAAACGAGATGTACTCAATTCCAGCAACCGTTCTTTGTATGTTTTAGCCTCCAATCTCCTAAGGCAGGGGTCTTCAAACTTGGCCCTTTTATGACTTGTGGACTTCAACTCCCAGAATTCCTCAGCCAGCGTGCCTGGCTGAGGAATTCTGGGAGCTGAAGTCCACAAGTCATAAAAGGGCCAAGTTTGAAGACCTCTGTCCTAAGGGTTGATGGGTTCAACCCTAAGGACTGAAGTTTAACTTGGACCTTCACGAACGTTCTTGATCTGCGGAGAAGAATTCTTTCTTTCTGCATTGCTTCCTCAACTTGGCTTTCTTGACAGGCCACATGGCCAAACTCTTCTGCTCATGGCCCATTGGTGGCTCCAGTGACAGGAAGCGACGCGGGGCTGCGTCGGGCAGAGATCAAACCAGGCTTGCGCGAGATCCACCTTTGCAAGGATGAACGTGGGAAGACGGGACTGTATCTGAGGAACATCGATAAGGTGAGTTCTGGAAGCAGGGTAAGATCTGGGGAAATTTACAGTTTCTGGACCATCCTGGGACCACCGTCGTTCTCCATCTGATCTTCTTTGCTGGATCTGGATGTAGGATTGAAATAATAGGACTGATAAGAGTTAGCAGGTTTTATCTGCCACAAGTTGGTCTTAATCTCCTTTGAGAGCTGACTAAACCAGCAATAAAATGCTTCATCCAGTGGTGGGATTCAGCCCGTTCGCACCACTTCGGCAGAACCGGTAGCTAATTTTTTGTTGCCCAGGCCCAGAATGGACTTCCAGAAGCAGCATCCACACAGAGAACCAGTTGCTCCCATATCTATCTATCTATCTATCTATCTATCTATCTATCTATCTATCTATCTATCTATCTATCTATCTATCTATCTATCTATCTATCTATCTATCTATCTATCTATCTATCTATCTATCTATCTATCATCTAATCTCTACTATCTATCTTCTATCTACTATCTATATCATCTATCTATCTATCTATCTAATCTATCTATCTATCTATCTATCTATCTCTATCACCATAATCATCATCATCCACTCCATCCATCCATTGGTGGATCAGCCAGTTCGCACCACTTCGGGGCGAACCGGTAGCTAATTTTTTGTTGCCCAGGCCAGAATGGACTTCCGAAGCAGCATCCACACAGAGAACAGTTGCTCCCCATATCTATCTATCTATCTATCTATCTATCTAACTACTCTATCTATCTATCTATCTATCTCTCTATCTATCTATCTACTCTCTATCTATCTATCTATCTAATCTAATCTCTCTATCTATCTATCTATATATATCTATCTACCTACCTACCTACCTACCTACCTACCTACCTACCTACCTACCTACCTACCTACCTACCTACCTATCTATCTATCTATCTATCTATCTATCTATCTATCTATCTATCTATCTATCTATCTATCTATCATCTATCCATCCATCCATCCATCCATCCATCCATCCATCCAGTGGTGGGATTCAGCCAGTTCGCACCACTTCGGCAGAACCGGTAGCTAATTTTTTGTTGCCCAGGCCCAGAACGGACTTCCGGAAGCGGCGTCCACACAGAGAACCAGTTGTTCACCTATTTGAATCCCACCAGTGGCTCCATCCCTTTGAGGTGATCTAAGGATGGGGGGATTATTTAATTGTGACCTACTGAGTTAATCCGGTGGCATTCTTGATGTTGAATCCATGCTTGGTTTAAGTTTCCTGGCTAAATGCAAGAGAAACACCCTCTGGAGCTTTTTTTAATGACTGTCAATCTCCTACTGCACATGCACACAGAAGGATGGGCACATCACGAATCCTGCAAATCGTCTCCTCTTTATTTAGCTTTAGTTATCTGCTCAACCCCCAAGTTTCCAGGTGCCTGATAAAAACTTGAGAAGAGTATTCTTTCATCCAGACAGGAGCCATATTCATCCATCCCAATGTTTCTCAACTTTAGCAAGGTTAAGATGGGTGGACGTCAACTCCCAGAATTCCCCAGCCAATTGTGCTGGCTGGGGAATGCTGGGAGTTGAAGTCCACCCATCTTAACCTTGCTAACGTTGAGAAATACTGGTCCAGCAAATTGTCACTGGAGAAGGTCATCCTGGCTGAGGAATTCTGGGAGTTGAAGTCTACCTATCTTAATACTGAGAAACACTGGTCCAGCATATTCTCCCTGGCTGGGGAATTCTGGGAGTTGCAGTCCACCTATCTTAACCAGCCCAGCATTTTGATTCTCCATGAAATAGAATAGAATAGAATAGAATAGAATAGAATAGAGCTGAAAGGGACCTTGGAGGTCTTCTAGTCCAGCCCCCTGCTCTAGTACTGTCTTCTCCCGCAGGGGCTCTTTGTGCAGTTGGTCAAAGCCAACTCTCCAGCATCTCTGGTGGGGCTGCGTTTCGGCGATCAGATCCTCCAGATCAATGGGAGGAACTGCGCGGGGTGGAACATGGAGAAGGCAAAGCGGGCGCTGAAGAAGGCCTCGCCGGAGAAGATCGTTATGGTGGTCCGTGACAGGTGAGGAATGGGAAGCGGAGACGGTGGTCAGACAGTGGTCCATTTTGTGCCCAGTGTGACTACGTTCCTCCTCTATGAGGTTTCACTCCTTGCAATCGTCTGGAGTATGCTGACAAGGTCTCTTCTTAACAGAATAACAGAGTTGGAAGGGACCTTGGAGGTCTTCTAGTCCAACCCCTGCCCAAGCAGGAGACCCTGTACCATTTCAGACAAATGGTTGTCCACTCTTCTTAAAAACTTCCAGTGATGGAGCACCCACAACGTCTGGAGGCAAGCTGTTCCACTGCTGAATTGTTCTCACTGTTAGGAAGTTTCTCCTTAAATCCAGGTTGCTTCTCTCCTTGATCAATTTCCATCCATAGTTTCTTCTCCTGCCTTCTGGTGTTTTGGAGAATAGCTTGACCCTGTCCTCTTTGGGGCAACCTGAGCTGGCTTCTCCTCTGCCCCCGTGTTTGCTAGGCCTTTCCAGCGAACGGTGACCATGCACAAAGACAGCACCGGCCATTTGGGTTTCGTGATCAAGAAGGGCCAGATCACCTCACTGGCCAGAGACAGCTCCGCGGCCAGGAATGGGCTCCTCACGCACCATTACGTCTGTGAAGTGAACGGACAGAACGTCATTGGTCTAAAGGTGAGGACTGAACAGAGAACAATAGAACAGAACAGAATAGATTGTAGAATAGAATAATGAATGGAATGGAATAGAATGGAATGGAATGGAATAGAATAGAATAGAATAGAATAGAATAGAATAGAATAGAATAGAATAGAATAGAATAGAATAGAATAGAATAGAATAGAATAGAATAGAATAGAATAGAGCTGGAAGGGATCTTGGAGGTCTTCTAGTCCAGCCCCCTGCTCAAGCAGGAGAACCTAGACCATCTCAAAAGAATGGGGCTTGCTCTAGTTAGTATATAAACAGAGAGCAAATCTTGCTCCCTTGTAGCACTGTTGATGTTCCCTAGTTGGGTCATGAAATGTCTGCATGAAAACAACCAAGCTCAGAGAGCACCAAGGACCCCACAATCCTCCTCCTCCTCCTCCTTCTCCTCCTCCTCCTCCTCTTTCCTCCTCCTCTCTCTCCTCCTCTTCCTCCTCCTCTCCTCCTCTCCACAGTCTCTTCTAGCATTGATGAAGTTCCCTAGTTGGGTCATGAAACATCTGCAAGAAAACAACCAAGCTCAGAGAGCACCAAGGACCCCACAATCCTCCTCCTCCTCCTCCTCCTCCTCCTCCTCCTCCTCTCCACAGTCTCTTCTAGCATTGATGAAGTTCCCTAGTTGGGTCATGAAACGTCTGCAAGAAAACCACCCAGCTCAGCGAGCCCCAAGGACCCCTCAAAAACTGCTTTGCTCCCTCTTTACAATGAGTCCTAACCTGATCGTAGCGTCTCCCTTCTCAAGGACAAGGAGATCACCGAGATTCTGGCAAACGCTGGCAAGATCATCACCCTCACCATCGTCCCCGCCGTGATCTATGAGCACATGATCAAAAAGTAAGTCTCTGAGAGCTGAACGAGCGGGTCTCGCCGGTGCTGGAAAATTACATTGGGGAATTCTAGTTTCCCTCGCACCCTGCACCCTCCCAGTTCCAGATCAGAGCCAGCTTACAGGGCGCTGGGTTCCCAGCATCAAAAACGAGGGCTGAAGTTTATTTATGAAACATCAGCAAATAACCAAAATTCAATTGGCAGAGTAGGAAAAAAGAAAAAGTCGGGGGAGAGACAGAGATGCGAACAGCAGGCCAGGATTTAGACAATCTACAGATAGTCCTCAATTTATGAGCACAATTGAGCGCGCCTGGCTGAGGAATTCTGGGAGTTGGAAGTCCACAAGTCATAAAAAGGCCACGTTTGAAGACTCCCTGAGCTTGGCGTTATAGGTCGTTAAGTGGGTCGACATGTGACTGCCTCCGATTTGATGGTGTTTTTTTTGTGGCAGTTATTAAGGGAAGGCCATGGGCATAAAGCGAACACGGTGGTTGTTAAGGGAATGCTACGGTTGTTAAATGAATCCATGGTCCACAATGAGTGTTTTTTTTGCCGTAAACAATGGTTTCCGGCAAAAACATTGTAACGTGAGTGGGGGATACTGCAAATGGATGTAAATACGTGTCGGTTGTTGGGCACCCAAAATACGGTGACATGACAGTGGGGTGGGGGTGGGGGGCAAATGTCAGAATTTTGAAGTCCCGGGGAAGTCTGTCATAACTTTTAAAACTGTCACTAAGCAATCGGTCACAAGTTGAGGACGACCTGTATAAGTGTGTCTCTCAAAAGGCACCAAGCTGGCTGATCAGTCCTGGGTTTCTCCCAGATTTAAACTTTTCAGCTACAAGTAGCCCAAAATTTCCTTTGCCAAGCAGGGGGTTGGACTAGATGACCTCCAAGGTCCCTTCCAACTCTATTATTATTATCATTGATCATCGCACAGTCAGCCAGATGTTCAGACTGGATTTGGCATTTTTGTCTACCCATCGAGTCCTTACCAAGGACTTGGGATAGGCAGATGTGGATGTTTGATGGTTATTATTTTTATTATTATTATTATTAGGCAATTGTTAAGTGAGTTTTCCTCCATTTTACGATTTTTACTCTGTGACTCTGCGTTCTGCATCCTACAGCTAGTCCTCGACTTACGACCGCAACGGAAACCAACATTTCCGTTGGCCAAGTGAGACAGTGGTTAAGTGAGCTTTGCCCCGTTTTACGACCTTTCTTTCCGTCATTGTTAAGTGAATCACTCCATTGGGAAGACGGTTGTTAAGTGAATCTGGCTTCCCCATTTGACTTGGCTTGTCCGAAGGTCGCCAAAGAGGATCACGGGACCCCGGGACACTGCGACCGTCGTAACTATGAGTCAGTTGCCAAGCGTCTGAATTTTGATCCCGTGACCACGGGGACACTGCAACGGTCATAAGTGCGAAAACAGGTCCTAAGTTCCTTTTTTTTGCTTCCGACCAAGTCAATGAGGCGAGCCAGATTTGTTTAAGAACCCCATGATTCATTTAATGACTGAAGTGATTAGCTGAACAACGGTGGCAAGGACGACCTAAAATGGGGCGCAACCCACTCAATAACTGTCTCGCTTAACAACTGAAATTTGGTCGTACGTTGAGGACCGACTTGTATTACTAGAAGAGGAAAAAGCAGTTGTGATGCTCTTTTAGACCAACAACCCCAGTGACTGTTTCTTAAAAGCGAGGCTGATTTTGTGACTTTGCTTCTCTTTTGTAAGGCTTTCAAGCGGGCTGGTGAAGTCGTCCATGGATCATTCCGTCCCCGATATATAAATTTTTCGCCCCCTTCATTTTACCTCCGGCCTGAGATGCGCGACTGACTGCCTGGAACTGCCCTGGAATTTCCTGGAATGATTCTACCGAAGCTGCTCAGAAGAGGAAAAAAATAAATAAATGAACAAATATATTGCTTTAATCTTTTGACATACATTCAAGTTTCTAGGCCTCTGTAAGTGATCTTACTGTTAACGCCTGCCCCACTCAGAAAAAAGTTCTTCAGTCTTGAAATTGGGGCTATTGTTCTTGCAGTAGGAAGGGAAGCAGTCAATTTTACAGCTCAGATGTGATTTTTTTTTGAGAAAATCCCATTTCTTCCAGTGGCTACGGCTGGAACAGTCCAAGGTGGTTTAGCCCAGGGCTCTTCAAACGTGGCCCTTTTATGACTCGTGGACTTCAACTCCCAGAATTCCTCAGCCAGCCACGCTGAGGGGAAAGGGAGAGGTTTCCAAGCTGAGCCATGCTGGCTCAGGAATTCTGGGAGTTGAAGTCCACAAGTCATAAAAGGGCCATGTTTGAAGACCCCTGCCTTAGAATATACAGTATAAGGCAGGTATGAGTATTTTGAGGAAATCTTGAAGGAACATTCTGGAAAAAAAGAGTAGATAGAGGCCTAGTTCAGATTTTTGTTGGCTGCTTTGTGGCTCCACGGCTGGAAGGTAGGTAATTATCACTAAATGTAGAACAAGGGTAAGATTTCTGCTTTTTTCCCCTCATAAAGAATGTAATACAGGTATGTAGTTCTAAATCAGGGGTCTTCAAACTGAGCCCTTTGATGACTGGTGGACTTCAACTCCCAGAATTCCTCAGCCAGGGTGCCTGGCTGAGGAATTCTGGGAGTTGAAGTCCACCAGTCATAAAAGGGCCCAGTTTGAAGACCCCTGTTCTATAGAATATATAAGGCAGGTATGAGTATTTTGAGGAAATCTTGAAGGAACATTCTGGAAAAAAAGAGGAGATAGAGGCCGAGTTCAGATTTTTGTTGGCTGCTTTGTGGCTCTGCGGCTGGAAGATAGGTAATTATCACTAAATGTAGAACAAGGGTAAGATTTCTGCTTTTTTTTCCCTCATAAAGAATGTAATACAGGTATGTAGTCCTAAACCAGGGGTCTTCAAACTTGGCCCTTTGATGACTTGTGGACTTCAACTCCCAGAATTCCTCAGCCAGGCAGGCGTGCCTGGCTGAGGAATTCTGGGAGTTAAAGTCCACAAGTCATCAAAGGGCCAGGTTTGAAGACCCCTGGTTTAGCCATATGCAGCGTTTATCAGCCTTGTCCACTTTTAAGGGGGGTGGACTTCAACTCCCAGAATTCCCCAGCCAGCCAAGCAAAACTGGCTGGGGAATTCTGGGAGTTGAAGTCCACAAGTCTTAAAAGTAGCCAAGATTGGACACTCCTGATACGGGGGTCTCCTGCTCGAGCACGAGGTTGGACTAGAAGACCTCCAAGGTCCCTTCCAACTCTTGTTATTCTGCATTCTGCATCCTACAATGGACGCCAACATTTCTGTTGCTAAACGAGACAGTTAAGTGAGTTTTGCCCCATTTTACGACCTTCCTTGCCCCGATTGTTAAGTGAGTCACTGCAGTTGTTTAGTTAGGAACACGGTTGTTAAGTGAATCCGGCTTCCCCATTGGATTTTGCTCGTCTGAAAGTCGCAAAAGGCGATCACGTGACCTCCGGACACCGTCATAAATACGAGTCAATTGAAAAGTGTCTGAATTTTGATCACGTGACCAGGAGATGCTGAAATGGTCATAAGTGTGAAAAACGGTCATAAGTCACTTTGACTTCGAATGTTCGCGAAATGAACAGTTCTTTGTCGAGGACTATCAGTGTTTTATTCTTGATTTCCAGAAAGGGTCCCCGTTTGGATTGTCCGTTAAAAAGTAGAGGCCTCCAGTGACCCAAACAATATTTTTTTTTATTACAGCCACCAAACAGACAAAGGTTACAGGACAACGGGAATTAAACTCCAAGGGAGAGCACACAGCCACTCAGTTCTGTATTTAAAAATATATAGACTTTTTTCCTTCTTCTTTCAAATATAGTTGTACAGGTGTTTCCTGGCAGAGCTTTGGAGAGCCTAACAAACGTACAAAGACACAGCCACAAACACGTCACACAGGAGGCTGGTTTCCTAGCATACCAAACACATTGGCCCACCAAATTCCAGTCCCGCCGAGACGTGACAATTCAACAGGCGCAACGGCCACCTCTGCCAAGCTCAACCTCTGTGCCCATTTTTGAACCTGGGGCTCTCGGTTGGCCCCCCCACCCACCCAGACTCACCCCAGAGGGCCTTTGAAGAGGTTGCTTCAAAGCCAAACCCGAGGCGGTGAGGAGGGGCTGCCGGTTTGCACACTCGGCTGCTGACATGGCTGCTTTAAAGAGCACCTGGCTGTCCTCGGGTTTGCAAAGTGGCAGACATAAAGCAAGTCCGTGGCAGGGGAGACTGTGCAGCCTCTCCCCAGAGGGTTAGGAGAGATTCTGGGGTCCTTGAGTGGCTTCAAGTCCAAACCCGAGGCTGTGAGGATGGACTGCCAGTTTGCAGGTTGGCTGCTGACACGGCTGCTTTAAAGAGCACCTGGCTGTCCTCGGGACAAACGGTTTGTAAGGTGGTGGGCATAAAGCAAGTCCGTGGCAGGTGAGACCATTCTGGAACACTTAGGAAGGCACCCCTCAAGTCTTACAGCCCCGAAAGACAAGCCAACTTTTGAAATAGACCCCCAAATGTTGCAGAAGGGGGTGTAGCATATGACTGAGTATCTCCCCCCATCTGCTGAAGGATCTTGAGAAGGTGGATTGTCTGAAACACGTCCTCTTGCTTTCAAATAATTCAGATTTTCTGCCCAGATTTATTACGCTGCTGGAACTGAGGTCCACCTCCAGAGTATATCAGTGACAAGGGGGAAGGGGTTTCCCCAGATTTTCCTGTCTGGGGACCCCCAAACCTGGGGCTGTGTTTGCCCTACCAGAGGTCATCAGCAATGCCATTGGGCCAAACTCAAGGGCAGAAGGTCCTTCTTCCGTCTCTCCTGACCGTACGTCCCACTTGTCATCTACTCCTCTTCACCCCCTACCAGAAAATTCTTCACATAGCCCCCCTCCCCCCATCCCATCTCAGTTCTTCAGGAAAGTGCCAGTTCTTCTGGGACAGTGAAGAGACTCTGGGGCAGGGAAGTTTCATTTTTTCACAGAGTTGGAAGGGACTTTGGAAGTCATCTAGTCCAACCCTCTGCTCAAGCAGGAGACCCTGTGCCATTCCGGGCAAATGGCTGTCCAGTCTTTTCTTAAAAACTTCCAGAGATGGAGCACCCACAACTTCTGGAAGCAAGTCGTTCCACTGATTGTTCTGTTAGGAAATTTCTCCTTAGTTCCTAGGTATAGAAGTGATGAGTGCAGAGAAGAGCAACAAAGATGATTAAGGGACTGGAGGCTCAAACCTATGAAGAACGGTTGTAGGAATTGGGTAGGTCTAGTTTCATGAAGAGAAGTACGAGGGGGGACATGATAGCAGTCTTCCAGTATTTGAGGGGCTGCCCCAAAGAAGAGGGAGCCAAGCTATTCTCCAAAGCGCCTGAAGGCAGGACAAGAAGCAACGGATGGAAACTAATCAAGGAGAGAAGCAACCTGGAACTAAGGAGGAATTTCCTGACATTTAGAACAATGAACCAGTGGAACAACCTGCCTCCAGAAGCGGTAAATGCTCCAACACTGGAAGTTTTTAAGAAGAGACTGGACAGCCATTTGTCTAAAATGGTATAGGGTTTCCTGCCTGAGCAGGGGGGTTGGACTAGAAGACCTCCAAGGTCCCTTCCAACTCTGTTCTGTTCTCCAAAGCACCTGAAGGCAGGACAAGAAGCAACGGATGGAAACTCATCAAGGAGAGAAGCAACCTGGAACTAAGGAGAAATTTCCTGACAGTGAGAACAATTAACCAGTGGAACAACCTGCCTCCAGAAGATGTGAATGCTCCAACAGTGGAGGCTTTTAAGAAGAGACTGGATAAACACTTGTCTGGAATGGTATAAGGTCTCCTGCTTCAGCAGGGGGGTGGATTGGAAGACCTCCAAGGTCCCTTCCAATTCTGTTATTCTGTTATAGGTTGGATTTCTCCTTGATTAGTTTCCCTCCATCGGGGCTGCTCCCAGCCAGGATGAAGTTTGGACTGATGGAGAACCCAGCTCCCGGATTGTCCTGGAGAGAGAAGGCTAGAAATGCTCTCTCCTAAGCACAAGAATCATAGCTTATGTTAACCTGGCTTGTTTGGGAACGGACCGAAGACCGATGTTTTTGAATCAAGGTTGAGTGTTCACACAACGTCCTCTCCACCATGTTCAACGTTCTCCAGGGTGTGCAAATGGCATCTCAGTGGAGCCCACCTACCCTAGCTCTGTTATAAACCAGGTTCCTGGATGTGCCGAGCAAGGAGCTACTCAGCACAAGAAACTTCCAGAAGCGGTGAATGCTCCAATGCTGGAAGTTTTTAAGAAGAGACTGGGCAGCCATTTGTCTGAAATGGTATAGGGCAGGGGTAGGCAACCTTGGCTCTTTTGTGACTCGTGGACTTCAACTCCCTGATTTCCTGAGCCAGCATGGGGGAACTATGGCCCTTTCATGGCTTGTGGACTTCAACTCCCAGAATTCCTGAGCCAGCATGGCTCAGCTTGGAAACCTCTCCCTTTTCCCTCAGCATGGCTGGCTCAGGAATTCTGGGAGTTGAAGTCCACGAGTCATAAAAGAGCCAAGGTTGCCTACCCCTGGATAGGGTTTCCTGCCTGAGCAGGGGGTTGGACTAGATGACCTCCAAGGTCCCTTCCAACATTATTATTATTTTTATTATTATTACCAAGACATCAACCGTAAACAGAATTATGCTGATCCGGGCCAGGTTGAGGAAATTTGCTGCTGAACCAGACACAATTCTGTGTACAGGTAATCCTCCACTTACGACCACAAGGGGGCGCAAAATTTCCCTTGTTAAACTAGGCCAGGGGTAGGCAACCTCGGCACTTTTATGACCCATGGACTTCAACTCCCAGAATTCCTGAGCCAGCCATGCTGAGGGGAAAGGGAGAGGTTTCCATGCTGAGCCATGCTGGCTCAGGAATTCTGGGAGTTGAAGTCCACCAGTCATAAAAGAGCCAAGGTTGCCTATCCCTGAACTAACTAGGCCAGGGGTAGGCAACCTTAGCTCTTTTATGACTCGTGGACTTCAACTCCCAGAATTCCTGAGCCAACATGGCTGGCTCAGGAATTCTGGGAGTTGAAGTCCACAAGTCATAAAAGAGCCAAGGTTGCCTACCCGATTACTAGGCAGTTCTTACATGAATGGTGCCTGATTTTACCACAGCTGTTAAGTGAATCACACGGTTGTTAAGTGAATCCAGCTCGCCCCATTGATTTTGTTTGTTGGAAGCTGTCTGGGACGATCGCAGATGGGGATCGCACGACCCCAGGATGCCGCGACCGTCATAAATATGAGCCAGTTGCCAAGATGATGAATTTTGATCAGGGGATGCTGTAGGTCATGTGTGAAAAAGGGTCATAAGTGACATTTTTCATTGCCGTTGTAACTTTGAACTGTCACTAAGCCAACAGTTGTAAGTCGGGGACTACATGTACCATCCCAGTTGTTGGTCCAATCTTTTCTTGACAACCTCCAGTGATGCAACGCCCACAACTTTGGGAGGCAAGCTTCAAAGAAACCCGTTCTCTGTCCGCTGTTGATGAGAAAATGCTGCTGGAAGGAACCACATTTTAGCAAAAAAGAAAATTAGGGATCTGACTTGTGTCATGAAGTCTGCAGAGTAACACAAGTTGGACTACTAGGCTCCTTAGCATGGATTGTTCTCCTCCCAAGCAGCTCAGCTCTACCAGGTGCAAAATCCACAGCCTTACAGACTGAGAGTTGTGATCCTTTTTCACACTTACGACCGTGGCAACACCCCTGCGGTCATTGGATCAAAATTTGGCTGCTCGGCAACGGACTCATATTTACGATGGGTTGCAGAGTCCCGGGATTATGTGATTCCCCTTTTTGCGACCTTCTGACAAGCAAAGTCAATGAGGAAGCCGGATTCACTTAATCACCGTGGCAAGCAAGGTTGTAAAACTTAACCAATGTCTTGTTTAGCAACATAATTTTTCGGCTCAATTGTGGTCGTAAATCCAGCACTACCTGTATGAGGCTCTTGCGTTGAGCAGGGGGTTGGACTAGAAGACCTCCAAGGTCCCTTCCAGCTCTATGAGTCTATGTTGCATGAAGAGAAGGGCCAGGGGTGACAGGGTAGCAATCTTCCAATATTTGAGGGGCTGCCCCAAAGAAGAGGGAGTCAAGCTATTCTCCAAAGCACCTGAAGGCAGGACAAGAAGCAACGGATGGAAACTAATCAAGGAGAGAAGCAACCTAGAACTGAGGAGAAACTTCCTGACAGTTAGAACAATTAACCAGTGGAACAACCTGCCTCCAGAAGCTGTGAATGCTCCAACACTGGAAGTTTTTAAGAAGAGACTGGACAGCCATTTTTCTGAAATGGTATAGGGTTTCCTGCCTGAGCAGGGGGTTGGACTAGAAGACCTCCAAGGTCCCCTCCAACTTTATTATTATTATTGTTATTTTCATGTGGGACATGTACACCCCTTAAAGTGTGTCCCAGATCTGTGGGTCTCCCTAAAACGGCAGGAAGTGTGCGGGGAGAGGCCTTTTAAATTGCTTTATACCATTATTCCCATCCTGGGACACCTGTATATGCTGGATTTCGTCTCTCAGAATCCCTGGTTAGCATAAGCCATGAATGACTGGGAAAAGTGCCCTAGGATTTAAGAAATTTAAGCAACCATTTGGAATTGGCTCCTAACTTATCTCATGTTTTGTTAGTGTTTAATGTTTTGCTTTTACAACGTTCTAAGCCAAAGGTCCCCAACCTTTTGGACACCAGGGACCGGTTCCGTGGAGAAAGGTTTTTCCGCGGACCGGAGAGTATGTGGTTTTGTGTGCTTCCCACGGATGGGGCTTTGCTTGTTTGTGTGGACCGGTTGCTGGCATGCTGTGGCCCGGTACTGGTCCACAGACCATGGGTTGGAGACTCCTGTTTTAAGCCACCAAGAGCCACCTCACCATGAGATGGGCGACATACACATTTGATAAAATCAAGTAGAAATAAATAAATAAACCCTTCCAGCAAATCTCTGCGGAGAAAGAGAAATCCCACCGGCTGCCATTACAGATGGGTGCCAGTCTGGTGTCACAGAGACGCTGGCTATTAGAGGTAATCCCCGACTTACGACCACAATCGAGCCACCATTTCTGTTGTTGTTGCCCCATTTGGCCCCGTTTTTACGACCTTTCTTGCCACGGTTGTTAAGCGAATCACGGCAGTTGTTAAGTTAGTCACCTGGTTGTTAAGTGAATCTGGCTTCCCCCATGGCTTGTCAGAAGGTCGCAAAAAGGGGATCACGTGACCCCGGGACGCTGCAATGGTCATAAGTATGAGTCAGGTGCCAAGCGTCCGAATTTTGATCACGTGACCGCGGGGATGCTGCAATGGTCGTACGCGTGAAAAATGGTCGTAAGTTAATTTTACCGTGCGGTTGTAACTTCAAACAGTCACTAAAGGAGTGGTTATAAGTCGAGGACTCCCTGTATTTACAGAAGAATTTAGCAGCGTAACGGGCTGAAGGTCTGGTTTAATTAACCTTTTGCTTTTCGCAGTTTAGTGTATGGAATCAATGCGACCCGTTTGGTGGGATTATCATCCCGTTTTCTGAATAGGCAGAGAAATAAGTCAGTACAGTGACCGTGTTTTGCAGGTTGTGTGAACACAGCCACAGTGTCATTTGGGAAAGAGCTGGGCGGGTTGTGTAGAAAAATATCCAAGCATTAAACAATCTCTGCTGTAACCTTTTTCTGGAGCAGAGCAAGTGGTTAAAATACATCACTTTGGCTCTCCCCAGGTATTCACAGATTACCTGGGAGCAGATGTGAGACTTTTCATCCCATCAAGACATTCTCTGTATAACTTAAGGACTAGCTTTTATTCTTGGGCATAACCCACTAGACAACATGACCCCTCGGCTTTCCCTAACGGAAATTAGCTTCACACATGGCGCCAAGCCACGCTTGGCTTCCTCACGATTCAATGCAAACCCACACAAACTGCACAAACAAGCCTGCCATATAACAGTTTCGTGTGATGAGTGAAGCCGGTCAGCATGTGGCTTGGTCCCAGCGAAAGGGATCTTAAGAGAGTTTGCATTCCCTCGCAAGAGTGGCCCCATCCAGCCACTGCTTTTGCTCACAGATGGCTGTAAATAGGGGGTCTTTTGCTAGCTTGGATGAAATGGCAGCCACAGAATTTAAGACAGTGTGATGTCGGTTTACCCATTTCCCCCCACCCATCTCAAAGGGATGTGGAGTTTAATCTCTTATCTAGTCAGTTTCTCTACTCCCTTGATTGTTTGTCTTACACATTACAAGCAAACAATGGAAACCCAAAGGAGGCACATTTTCCTAGGCCGGTACCATAACCACGGTCCATGTCCAGGCCTTGAACTACTCAAGGGTTGCATCAAGCTGGTAGCTTGACATTCTTGTCTACTGGATGGGCAAAAGTAGCAACCAGCTGGGGGGCACACAGTATGCTGGAGCCTGCTCCATGTTTAGCCTCTCCAGGGTTAGCATCGCTGAAGAGAGCAACCCACCACTGGAACTCCTAAACCGATTAACCAGGACAGCAGCGTTCCAAGTTTGCCAAAAGTGAACATAGTGCAAAGCGAAACAAAACAAACTTAAGGGCTTCTTTGACCCCAGGAGGGGACGGCAGGTTGCTCCATGTGAGGTATATCTCTGCCTTCTCATCATCTTTGTTCCCAGGAGCATTTTCCAAAATGCAGAGAGCAGAGTAGGCTCAGAGCAAACGGTTGAGAAAGTCTCACAAATGCGATGGGGGCGAGCGACGTGTCTGCAGGCACCCTTGCACGCCACACTCACGATTCGACACATTTCACAACATTCTTGGAGGGGAAGGGAATGACACCCGAGTCCTCTTTCTGTCTTGCACAAATGTTTCTTGAAAGAAGGGCTGGCACCGATGGGGCACGTGGAACCCGACTACATTTCCTCTGGCGTGCGTGGCTCCAGGGTTGCGTTCCCAGATATTGGCCAAATGGTGCAGCATCGTGTTGTATCTGCAGACAGGACGTAATCTGAGGCAAGGTTCGCCAAGGGTTAGCCTTGGAAGAGGCGTCGTGATAGTACAGAATCTCTGAACAAAGTGCTGACTGTGCTTTTTTCCTTTCTCCTACGGTACACCAACTAGCTCTACTAGACTGAGAATTGGGGGAAGAGAGAAGTCCGAACAGCGGACGTGATGTGGAGGCTGGCCTACAGTTTGCATTATAAAACCCAATGAAATGGCAGATCTTTGTAGGAATGACCATTCCAAAATTATGCAAAGTACAAAGGCGATTGGGTGTGTTCTGTCTTCACTAGAAAGGGTAGTTTGACTAAGGACAACATCTGTACCAAAAGGGGAGGTGGTAGTGATGGTGGCGTGAAGCAAGCTCTTAAGTGTAAGGATTTGCAAACCCTATGTCTATTATTGAATTGGGGTCATACTAGAAAGCAGTGGAATTCGTGTTATTCTAGCAAGCCTGCCCCCCAAATGTCCAGATCGGGATCTGGGGTTCTGCAAGACTTCTGCACCATCTTAGATACCTTTAGAGGAGAATATATGTGGCTTAGGATTGATCTGTGGGGGTCCTTGGTGGTCTTTGAGCTTGGTGGTTTTCTTGTAGACATTTCATGACCCAAACAGGTAACATCATCAGTGTTAGAAGGGAGTGGGGTTTGTGGCGAGGGGGAGGAGGAGGAGTAGTAGTAAAAGAACTGTGGGGTCCTTAGTGCTCTCTGAGCTTGGTTGTTTTCTTGCAGACATTTTATGACCCAACTAGGGAACATCATCAGTGCTAGAAGGGAGTGGGGTTTGCGGCGAGGAGGAGGAGGAGGCCTGTGGGGTCCTTGGTGCTCTCTGAGCTTGGTTGTCTTCTTCCAGACGTTTCATGACCCAACTCGATAACATCATCAGTGCTAAAAGGGAGTGGGCTTTGCTCTCTGTTTTATCTCTCTTAGATCTGTTGTCCTCAACCTTTCTGGCTCCACAGACTGGCGGCAGCGGTGGTGGTGGTGAGAGGGGATGATTTTGTACGCGTGCTCGCCGCTTTTGCAAATGGAGCTTTGCGTGCTTGCCCACCACTTGCGCAGCACGCTTCCCAACGGGCCACAGACTGGGTCCAGGCTGTCGACTGTGGGTTTGGGGACCCCTGTCTTAGATAACAAGAAACAAGGGAAAGGAGCCACCAGTTTGCAAAGAGACAGAAGATGAAGTCAGACCTCTGGAAATCTGTGTGTGTGTGTGTGTGTGTGTGTGTTTGCTGTTGCAAACATTTTTGCAACATGTCCTCTGCCTCCTCCCTGCAAAACAGATACAGTCCTCCTTCTACTGCAGTGTTTTCCAAACTTGGCAACTGGAAGATGGGTGGACTTCAACTCCCAGAATTCCCCAGCCAGTCATGCTGCAAGACAGGCTCCTGTAAGGTGAAGAACATGGATGGATCTGGACTTAAGCAGGACGGGAGATGATCGAGGGAAGGTGAGGTAGACTCAGGGCTGGTTAGAGAATGACACTTGGAAAAAGCAGGAAAGAGAGAAGAGGGAGGCCGCGACAACGGAGGGACGTTTTCCGGATCACTCAAAAACATTCAGATGTTAAGAGGAGGGAGAGGGAGTCAGCCAATCGTGTGGGAAACGTGACACACGTTTCCTAAAGCAAAGTTTGAGTTTTCAACAGCAGCATCCCTGAAAGGAGACAGTTTCTCAGCAAGGAGAAGATGGTCCTGTCCTGTCCACGCTGTGCCAGGGCCACCACAGCAATGGCTTCTCTCAAGTTATTTGCATAAATCAAGATCCAGCACATCAGGATGCCCGGTCAAGTCGACCCACCTGTGCGCTAAATAAATAAGGTAACAGGAAAGAGAAATTCAAGTGTGTGTACGGGATTTACAATCGTGGTCCCCTAAACCCTGAAAGCTCAGAGGGCAACAAAGCAGATGTACGTGCACATGACAGAGCTGGTCGGGTGGGGAAGAAGGAAGAGGTTATGGCTGAGAGCAGGTGCTGCTCACGTTGGTGACCGACCGGCAGCTGATCTTCCGGATCGAGTGCAGGGCGACTGTGCAGCAGCCCCGCAGCAGAGAGCTGATGTTGTAAATGGGTTGCCCCTGCCTCCGCTGCGAACGGCACAGCCAAGCGACCGTAGGCACCGCGGGCACAACTACCGCCAAGAGATCCACAAGGAAATGGCGGCTCCAGTAAGTTTTGGGCTCGGCCGAAGAACCCACTGGGGCTGCTGCCCCCGCGGTGTCCTGTCCTGGCTCAGCTGCCTCATCTTCAGGGCTGCAGATGATGCTCACAGATGGGCTGGCGCTGCAAGGTTGATGCACAGCCGGGTTTCGCGAGGCCGGCTGGCCATCGGGCTTCTCGGTGGGTTCTCCAGCACTGTCCACGGCAGCAGAGACGGGTTCGGGAGCCGTCCTGTCTGTGGGGTTTGAGCAGTTGAGGACACAACTCTCTGAGCTGGTGGGCTCGGCCACCTCCTCTATCTCAGAGGGCCACTCCGAGGTGGGACTGGCGAGGCTGCCCGCTTGAGACTGCATGACCTTCTCCAAGATGGTGTCCAGATCTGGCTGGTAATGTCCGAAGTCTGTCTGGATGGCTTGTTCCTGCATGCAGCTAACTTGTACGGCGGCCTCCACGCTCTGCTGAGATCCCGTTAGTTTCTCGTACGTGGAACTGGTGGGCATCTGGGACCCCAGGGTGTAGGAGGTGTGCAGGGACGAGGCATCATCAGGACCACACTCCACACCTGAGGACAGGAGGCTGCTGTGGTCCAGCAAATCTGTCCGGCTCAAGGAGTTCTCTGCAGCCACGAAGCCACTATCAGCTCCGTTGTCCACAGAGATGGTTTGAGAGCCGCCGATGTTCCTGTCCGTCGCTCCCTGGTCACTCAACTTGGTGTACGTGGAACTGCGGGTGAGCGAGCGTGCAGGAGATCCCCCAGCCGACTCGGTGTGCCCTTCCTCTTTGACTGTCCCATTCTGCGCAACCTCCATGCTGTGCAGCAGTGTGTCCAGCTTCTTGTTCTGAATGTTGATGTCCACAAAGTACTTCTGGAGGCCTTTGTCTTTCTCGATCAGGTTATTCTTGACGGTGTCGATGACCTGCTTGAGCTGCTTAATCTCCTTCCGGGCTTCTTTGAGGGCCAGCTGAGCTTCCACTCGGTGACATTCCTCTTCAATCCAGTCTTCTTGCATCCTTGAGAGTTGGGTCTTCAGGTCTTCAATCTCGCCATCCCTGCAGTGACAAACAAGCAGATGGTCACTGGGCTGATTGCAATATACAGTACTGTATTGGGTGCCAAAACACATTATTAGGGTTGGGTTAAATTCTACATACAGGGCAGTGCTGATGTCTTTGCTTGTTTTCTGGAACCCTGTCTGCACTTACTTGAGAGTATAACGCACACAGTGCTGAATAGAGCTTCTGCTAGGCAGAGGATAATATTTCAGAGACTCTATTTCAGTGGTGGCAAACCTATGGCACACGTGCCAGAGGCGGCACTCAGAGCCCTCTCTGTTGGCACACACGCCACTGCCGCCATCAGGCCGCCATCGCCGCCCGGAGCAGGAGCCCTGCCCAGCACAAAGGAGGCAAAGCGGCCGACTAGCAAGCTCGAGTAGAGGTGGTAGAGCAGAGGTCACCAACCATTGTCGATTGGTGGACTGGAAGAAAAGGGAGGGGGAAGCATTTTACTTGCATGCATGCGCACGTGGGGCTGCGAGCACGCACGCGCTGCAAATGGGGCGGGGCTAGTGCCTGCGTGATGCTCACTAGCCCTGTCCCGTTCT
Organism: Azemiops feae; assembly: GCA_023970755.1. Taxonomy (NCBI): domain Eukaryota; kingdom Metazoa; phylum Chordata; class Lepidosauria; order Squamata; family Viperidae; genus Azemiops; species Azemiops feae. The sequence goes on from JALGBA010001431.1 coordinate 129,299, forward strand.
TGTGGGGTGCAGCGTCTTGTATCTGCACCCCGCGGTGTGGCGGCGGCCGTTTTTGCGTCTTGCAGCATGGTGGCCCATTTTTGTGCCCCCAGTTTTTGCGTGCCAGAGGCGGCACTCAGAGGCGCCTCCCTGCCCCCTCCCTGAGGGCACCACAATGCTGATGCGGCCCTGGCACTTTGTGATAAATAAGTGGGTTTGGGGTTGCGGTTTGGGCACTCGGTCTCTAAAAGATTCGCCATCATTGCCCTATTTGATATACGAGTAGTCCTTGACTTACAACCACAGGGACTAACACCAGGCAACCAAGGAGAAAACAATATCCTAATCAAGGAACTACCAAAGAGTAAACTGTACCCCCACCAACACTGGCAGGGCAAGCTACTGTATATAAACAGGGAGCAAACTCCACACTTACTCACACTGGTGATGTTCCCTAGCTGGGTCATGAAACATCTGCAAGAAAATAACCAAGCTCAAAGTGGCTTAACATACTGAATCTGTAATTTTGACTGACTGATAAATTGGCTTTTGAATTAAAACATTGATGAAAGATTATTTGAAGGGGGGAGACAACATGGATATCACACACATATCAAAAAATGACAGGATGCCACATTCAATATTCTCTCCTGAAGGACTTAGCCTGGAAAATCAAGGGCCTCCAGAAGCAATACTTCAAGGCAAGATAAATATTTTCCCGGAGAAAATATATGCAATGTTAGGACAAATACAAATGACAATAGACTCAAACCACGACGAAATTCGAAACAACTTTGAGGATTTAAATAAGCATATTTCCAATCTAAATCTACAATTAAAAAATACCCAGGAAATAACAACAAAGGAACAAACAAATCAGACAGCAGATTACAAACTAGAAGAGTATGATCAAATTGATGAAATAACAAAGGAAAAGAATTACAATTTGACACAAACAGGAAAAAATCTATAAGGTTCTGATACAAGAAGAAAAATGGAATTATTAGGAGAACCATTAAAGTTTGGGGGACAGAAAGAATTTCTTACTTACTTCATCTTTTGTATTCCCAACAACATTTGTAAAAATACAGGAACTGTTGGGTAAGCGGATTACATCAACTTGGAAAATTACTTGGCAAAAGAAGAAGATCAGAGATAGATATAAGAGATTTGACTCGCCCTACCAGATGGACTATTACGTGAATAAACATTTGTTTGAATATGGCTAAAAGAACAGAGAATTTCGAACATAAAGGGGCCTTATAACAAGAAGGATAATGAGATTTAAATAATATGTTTTATAATATATGAAATGTTAAAATAGTAGGTTGATGTAACTTTTATTAATATATAAGTAAAACATAAATTGATTAAAAAGGATGTTATATCTAGATACTATAAGACAGATAAAAAGTATAGTATTTTTATAATGCATGACATAAAATATTGGGATGATATACCTAAATGGGAAAATTTAGACAGTTAGATGACTAATATGAAGAAATTATGACTGATAAGAATTGGATAGAATATAAGGGAATTTAAGCGAACAAAAATGATAAAAATAGGATGTATACTGAACTAATGAGATGATGGTTATGAGAATAATATAAGCTGAAAAAAAAGGTTATATATAGAGATTATTATTATTTGTATGAATATAAAAAATGCCTATACCTAATCATTTATATACTGAAAATATTAAGAATTATATTTTGGCTAAGATTGAAGAAGGAAAATACAAATGGGAGAAGGGAAGATCAAAGAAATGTATCATTAATATATTAATTGTGGAATTATCAAATTTAATCATTATTGATGGTTAATTAATTATTACTGTCCTTTTTTTTTCCTTGTTAAAATATAAACCAAGACAACACGCTGTACACCAGGCACTGGAGATTGTTACAGTTAAAAAACTATAAAATATCTATAAAAAAGAAAATAACCAAGCTCAGAGAGCAGCAAGGAGCCCACCCTCCTCCTCCTCTTCCACTCTGCAAACCCCATTCCCTGCTAGCACTGGTGAGCAAACTCCACATTTACTCCTACTGATAATATTACCTAGTTGAGTCATGAAACGTCTGCAAGAAAACAAGCAAGTGCAGAAAGCACCAAGGACCCCACAGTTCTCCTCCTCCTCCTCCTCCCAAACCCCACTCCCTTCTAGCACTGATGATGCTAGATAGTTGGGTCATGAAACATCTTCAAGAAAACCACCAAGGTCAGAGACCCCACAGTTTCAACCTCGAGTTACAGAGATTCTCTTCTATTGGCAAATACTGTGAGCCCATCCACCAGGGTTACTTGCAGGAGTATCCAGCTCATGTTGTCTAGTGCAGGGGTAGGCAACCTTGGCTCTTTTATGACTCGTGGACTTCAACCCCCAGAATTCCTGAGCCAGCCATGCTGAAGGGAAAGGGAGAGGTTTCCAAGCTGAGCCACGCTGGCCCAGGAATTCTGGGAGTTGAAGTCCACGAGTCATAAAAGAGCCAAGGTTGCCTACCCCTGGTGCATTCATCCCTCCTGTTGAAGGTGTTGCTAAGCACGCTAGCACAAGGACAAGAAGCAACGGATGGAAACTGATCAAGGAGAGAAGCAGCCTAGAACTAAGGAGAAACTTCCTGACAGTTAGAACAATTAACCAGTGGAACAACCTGCCTCCAGAAGCTGTGAGTGCTCCAACACTGGAGGCTTTTAAGAAGAGACTGGACAGCCGTTTGTCTGAAATGGTATAGGGTTTCCTGCCTGAGCAGGGGGCTGGACTAGATGACCTCCAAGGTCCCTTCCAACTTTTATTATTGTTGTTGTTGTTGTTGTTATTGTTGTTATTGTTGTTGTTGTTATTATTATTATTATTATTATTATTATTATTATTATTATTATTATTATTATTATTATGGGTTGGTTCTCACAGCACCCTGTAACTTATAACAACAACAACAATAATAATGTTGGAAGGGACCTTGGAGGTCATCTAATCCAACCCCCTGCTCAGGCAGGAAACCTATACCACTGAGTTCAAGGAGTTCATCGCCTACATCTTGATGGTACGGGAGAGAGCAATAACGTCTCAAAGATCTATGACGGACACAAGATCCTGCCAAGTTAGGCATGGGGGAAACCCCCATTTCTCGGCCCCGGATGCTCACCTGTCCTGCAGCCTCTCGTGAGTGTCCCTCAGCCTGGCCCGCAGGTGCCGGATGCAGACCTCTTTCTGCTGGAGAGGGGTGAGATATTGCTCAGGTGTTGGGGGCTTGATCCCATGGTTGTCACTACACAGGAGGTACTTGACGGGGCGCCTGGAAAGAGAGGGAAACATAGTTAACAACCTTCCTTCCTTCCTCATCAAGATCAACCTCCCACTCTATCGCCTTTCTTTCTTTCTTTTCTTTCTCTTCCTTCCTTCCTCCCTCCTTCTTTCTATCCCCTCTATCTCCTTCCTTCCTTCCTCTTTCTTTCTCTTCCATCTTCCCTTCCTTCCTTCCTCCCTTTTCTTTCTATTCCCTTTCTTTCTTCCTCCTCCTCCTTCCCTTCCTTCCTTCCTCATCAAGATCAACCTCCCACTCTATCGCCTTTCTTTCTTTTCTCTCTTCCTTGTTCTCTTCCTTCCTTCCTCCTTCTTTCTATCCCCTCTATCTCCTTCCTTCCTTCCTCTTTCTCTTTCTTTCTTTCTCTCTTCCTTCTTCCCTTCCTTCCTTCCTCCCTTTTCTTTCTATTCCCTTTTTCTTCCTTCCTCCTCCTCCTCCCCTTCCTTCCTTCCTCATCAAGATCAACCTCCCACTCTATCGCCTTTCTTTCTCTTTCTTTTTTCTTTCTCTTCCTTCCTTCCTCCCTCCCTTTCTTTCTATCCCCTCTATCTCCTTCCTTCCTTCCTTCCTTCCTCTTCCTTTCTTTTCTCTTTCTCTCTTTCTTTCTCTTCCTCCTTCCCTTCCTTCCTTCCTCATCAAGATCAACCTCCCACTCTATGATCTTTCTTTCTTTTTTCTTTTTCTCTTCCTTGTTCCCTTCCTTCCTCCCTCCCTCTTCTTTCTATCCCCTCTCCTTCCTTCCTTTCTCTTTCTTTGTTTCTCTCTTCCTTCTTCCCTTCCTTCCTTCCTCCCTTTTCTATTCCCTCTCTCCTTTCTTCCTTCCTCCTCCTTCCCTTCCTTCCTCATCAAGATCAACTTCCCACTCTATCGCCTTTCTTTCTTTCTCTTCCTTGTTCTCTTCCTTCCTCCCTCCCTTTCTTTCTATCCCCTCTATCTCCTTCCTTCCTTTCTTTTTCTTTCTTTCTCTTCCTTCTTCCCTTCCTTCCTTCCTCCCTCCCTTTTCTTTCTATCCCCTCTCCTTTCTTCCTTCCTCCTCTTCCTTCCCTTCCTTCCTTCCTCATCAAGATCAACCTCCCACTCTATCATCTTTCTTTTTTCTTTCTTTCTTTCTTTTCTCTTCCTTGTTCCCTCCCTCCCTTCCTCCCTCCCTTTCTTTCTATCCCCTCTCCTTCCTTCCTTCCTTCTTTTCTTTCTTTCTTTCTCTTCCTTCTTCCCTTCCTTCCTCCCTTTTCTTTCTATCCCCTCTCTCCTTTCTTCCTTCCTCCTCTCTCCCTTTTCTTTCTATCCCCTTCCTTCCGCCCTCCCTCCCTCCCTTCATTTGAATTCCATGGATCTGCAAGGAGGTTTGTCCACTTTTCCCCACCTGTTCACACAACGGGGTGACCTTGCTGTCCCTCCCTTCAGCCAATTGCATTGCTACCACTGCCAGACTCGGCTGTGCTCTATGCTTAAGCTGTGCTCGGTTCTAAAGATGCTCCCCTTTTTTTTTCTAGGTTTCCAAGAGATGGGGAAAGCCACCGTCCTGGTCTTCTCCTTGCTCTAGAGGGATTGATGAAGCCACACATAGGAGACAAAGGATACAGAATGGACGGTGGGATTGGAGAAGACTAGACGGATATATGGAAGGAAGACAGGTCTTTATCCTCACAACACAGAAGACACATGTCTAGTGGGGACTAGCCAGACTCCGAATTTTATTGCCTCTCCCCCAAATTCACGGCCGGTCCCCAGAACCAGCCTTCTTCTCACCACGAAGTGAGGAGGACCTCTCCAAGGGGAGAGCTCGTTCTGTGGTGGCCTCCCATCCATGTATTCGTCCTCAAGAGGGCCTATTGTGGCCTCCACAATAACTTAATTTCAGTACCACTGAAGGCCGTTTCATCTTCCCAGGGTTTTACAGGCATTTTTATTGCTTTTCTGTTGTTATTACATGTCAGAGCATGCACAGTCTTATTGCGCTGAGGTAACCCAGGAGTAAATACAGTAAACAGTGGTGTGTATTAAATGGTGGTTTATCGCCCACTATCTACAATGTACACTAGGAACAAAATACATACACGTGGTCATTCGGCAAACTCCAACACTGCAGCAGTTACAGCAGGAAATGGACGAGAGATAAAGAGAGAAAGACTCTAGCAAAAAGCCTTCCCTTTTATATTCAGGCTCTTAAAGGGACACAGACCCTGCTGAGTCATTCCTAACACTGCATCATTCATCTCACATTATACAAGCTGCTTAGCTTCTAAATCATTACCTTGGCATTACAGGTCATCCTCGACTTACAAACAGTTCATTTAGTGACCGTTCAAAGTTACAGCAGCACTGCAAAAAGTGACTTAAGACCAGTTTTCACACTTACGACCGTTGCAGCGTCCCCGTGGTCACGTGATCAAAATTCAGACGCTTGGCAACGGACTCGTATTTATGACGGGTCACGTGATCCCTTTTTGTGACCGCCTGACAAGCAAAGTCAAAGGGGAAGCCGGATTCACTTAACGACCGTGTGACTGGTTTAACCACGGCAGTGATTCACTTAACAACCATGTGACTAGAAAGACCATCAAGTAGGGCAAAATTTACTTAACAATGTCTCACTTAGCAACAGAAATTTTGGGCTGAACATACCTGAAGAGGATCAGTAGGTTATCAAAATTGGAAGTGAACTGCACCTCAAGTATAGGTAGTCCTTGACTTATAATGATTTGTAAGTTTATTTATTGACCATTTATTTATTTATTGACCATTTATTGACCATTCAAAGTTATAATGGGACTGAAAAAAGTGCCTTATGGCTGTTTTTCACACTTATGGCGGTTGCAGCACCCTCCCAGGGTCACGTGATCAAAATTCAGACGCTTGGCAACTGATTCAAATTTATGACGATCGCAGTGTCCGGGGTTGTGTGATCACCATTTGCGACCTTCGGACAAGCAAAGTCAATGGGGAAGCCAGATTCGCTTAACAACCCTGTTACTCGCTTAACCACTGCAGTGATTCGCTTAACAACCGCGGCAAGAACGGTGGTAAAATGGGGCACAGCTCACTTAACAAACTGCCTTGACTTTGCTTATCAGAAGGTCGCAAAAGGGGATCACGTGACCCCAGGACACTGCAACCGTCATAAGTATGAGTCAGTTGCCAAGTGTCCAAGTATTGATCACATGACCACAGAGATGCTGCAGCGGTCGTTAAGTGTGAAAAACGTTCATGAGTCGCTTTTCCCAGTGTCTGTTGCAACTCTGAACGGTCACGAAATGAATGGTTGTAAGTTGAGGACTTCCTGTATCTGTTCTGGAATACTGCTTGCCAAAACGTGATTCACAGGTATGACGCATGGAAAGTGTACACTAGGAGAAGTGTGAACACACAGGTTATGTTTTGTGCGCTTCTTGGACGTCTGCGTCGCTTCGCGGTGCTTTTACAGCCCTCTCTGAACGGTTTATAGAGTCAGCCTTTTGCCCCTGACAATTGGGCTCCTCATTTTACTGACCTCAGAAGGATGAAAGGCTGAGTCAGCCTTGAGCCGGTGAGAATCGAACTGCAGGCAGCAGGCAGAGTCAGCCTGCAATGCTGCATTGCAGTAGGTAGCATTGCAAACTGAAGCAACACTGGGACAGTGTGGGGCTTAAAATCAGGAAAAATAGCAATAGCAATAGCACTTAGGCTTATATATCGCTTCACAGTCCTTTACAGCCCTCTCTAAGTATATTGCCCCCAACAATCTGGGTCCTCATTTTACCGACCTCGGAAGGATGGGTGGCTGAGTCAACCTTGAGCTGGTCAGGATCGAACTGATGGCAGTCAAAAGAATTAGCTTGCAATACTACATTCTAACCACTGTGCCACCAGGACTCAGAGGAAGGAAAAAGAGAGGAAAAGGAAAAGGGAGGGAGGGAGAGAGGGAGGAAGGGGAGAGGGGAGAAGGGAAGGGAAGGAAGGAGAGGAGAAGGGAAGGGAAAGAGGGAGGCAGGGAGGGAAGGAGGGAAGAAGGAAGGAAGGAAGGAGGGAAGGGAAGGGAAGGGAAGGAAAGAGAGGAGAAGGGAAGGGAAGGGAAAGAGGGAGGCAGGGAGGAAAGAAGGAAGGAAGGAAGGAGAGGAGAAGGGAAGGAAGGAAGGAAGGAGAGGAGAGGGAAGGAAAAGAGGGAGGCAGGGAGGGAAGAAGGAAGGAAGGAAGGAGAGGAGAGGAGAAGGGAAGAGAAGGAAGGAAGGAGAGGAGAAGGGAAGGGAAGGGAAAGAGGGAGGGAGGGAGGACGGAAGGAAAATATCGCAATAGCCCTTAGACTTATATACCGCTTCACGGAGCTTTACCGCCCTCTCTGAGCGGTTTACAGAGTCAGCCTATTTGCCCCCAACAATCTGGGTCCTCATTTCACCGACCTCGGAAGGATGGAAGGCTGAGCCAACCTTGAGCCGGTGACATTCGAACTGCCGAACTGCAGGCAGCCGGCAAATCCGCAGAAGTAGCTGCAGTACTACACTTTAACCACTGCGCCACGCCGTTGTCACTGGACTGGGCAGACTGGCCCTTCGGCCTGGAGCCTGCGTGCTCAGCGGCGCCCCCTGGCATTACCTTGGCGTGGGACTGCTGTCGCTGCCCTTACAGGAGCCGGAATTGCTGCTGCTGCTGAGCGAAGAGTTGCCGTAGGTGTCGCGCATACTGACGGGCGGGGAGGGGCGCCTGGAGGCAGGAAGAAGAGGCTGTTTCTCAGTCGGAGTGGCTGGGGCCGTTGCAGACTTATAGAGGGAGGCTGAGCCACTCCTTCCGTAAAACTCACGGCTTCCACAACCCGAGGGAACACAAATGCACAAGACAGGAGAAGAGAAATCAAGGTAAAAAGTAGGACCACACAAACAGGAGAGGGAGGAGGAGATCACAAGGGAAGGGGGCAAAAGCTTCTCTACAAGTAGCAACAGCAGGATCAGGGTGCATACAGGGGGTGGATGTGGGGGAATCTATAGATCTCTCTCCCCTTCTTGCCCTCCTTAACTCAGTTCTCCCCAACCTGGGCATCTTCACATATGTGGATTGATTCCCAAAACTCTCAGTGATGGCCACGCGCGCTAGGGAATTCTGAAAATTAAGTTATCACATACGGAAGAAAGAAAATCGAACTACCAAATAATTATCGCATAGGGAAGAGAGCAAATCAAACTTCCAATATCACAGTGCCTATGTCAACGCTGCTAACATTGGATGTTCTTGCTTGGACATCATATGAAGATGCAGCCTTTTTCTTTCTTATGCTTTACTCTTAGAATTAGATGATGCTGTGGGAGGAGGCGGAATGTGGTGGGAGTTAGACATAACAATATTGTACTAGTGGTGAATTCGGGGCTTTTTGAAATAGGAGATGATAAGGAATGGCGGGTTGGAGAACAGGAGGGAAAGCCTGCATTTCAAACGAATTGGAGAATGTGATTTATGACGGTTAGTTAGAGGAGGGAATTGTGCTGTGATACTATGTGCTCAGGGGAGGGGAAGTCAGATTTTGGCTTGGACTATGTACCTGCCGACTCGAATAAAGATTCTTTAAGGTAAACAACGCCTCAAAGTTCTTTGAAGAGTTTCATCTGTCGGAACCATGACAGCCTACATGCAAATCTACAGAGCAACTCATCCTTGGAATATACCAACTATTGTTCTTGCTGGTCCTTGGATCCCCCAAAGGTGATTTGTAACACTTTTGGGAAATGGGGCCAAAAAAATAAAAATAAAGGAAGGTAACACAGCGATGTGGGGCAAATCCCTTGATATTTAAGAAAGTCGAAAGGTGAAGGGGAAAAAAAGGCAAATAAAAATAGAGGAACGTGTTGGATCATGGGTGCCTGCCATCTAACAGGGTTTTCCTTTTCAGGTTAAGCAATGTTGTGCAAAATGCAAAAAAAGGGATGAGACAATTCAAGGGAGAAAACAAGAAAGAACAGAAAATCTAGTTTATACCATCACTACCCTTTGACACAAATCGTTTTCTTTGTCCTTGCAAATCATGTCCATCTACCACAGTGTTTTTCAACTATGGCAACTTTAAGGTCGATGGACTTCAGTCCACCCATCTTAAAGTAGCTAACTTTTATATAAAGTTTATATAATCTTTATATAAAGAGCCAGTTTAGGCTAGTGGTTAAGGCAGCCAGGAGATTCTAAGGCAAGAATTTAAACACTGGTTTAAATCTACTTCGCTGTACCCCTGAATCCACTGTTTCTTATCTCCTATGAGAAACTTAAAAACCATCAGTATAACTTCCATGAAGTCTTCAACCTTAATAGTTAATAACAGTAAATATTAAAAAGTGCCACCCCCAGATAAGGAACTGGACATAATCTCTGGAATAGAATGGACATTTTGCTACTTAAACAGAAAGTTTTAGCCTTATGTTGGTCCAAATTTTATTATTGAGTAAGATCAAGCTTGATTTGAAGAATTCTAAGCTTTGTTTCATTGTTGGCTTATTTTGTGTTATAGAAACATAGCTATCCAATTAATAACAATAATAATAATAAAGTTGGAAGGGACCTTGCAGGTCATCTAGTCCAACCCCCTGCTCAGGCAGGAAACCCTATACCATTTCAGACAAATGGCTGTCCAGTCTCTTCTTAAAACGAGCAATTGTTCTGCTCTTTCAAAGAGAGTGCTACACCAGTTTATTTTATACACAAGGTATGTTAACCCATAACGGTGTGGCTGTAGTGTTATTATCCTTTTCGTTCCTTTACTTCCCCCTTTTATTGGTATGACAAATTCCTTGTGTGTCTAATCACACTTGGCTAAATAAAGTATTGAATTGAATTTTAAATCCGTCCATTTCAATGGCAGAGGCAGTCTTTCTAGGAGGAAGAGGAGGAAGGAGCATTAGGCACGTTCACCGTCTTCAGTTATTTATAAAAATAATAAAGGCAGGTAAACAAATAAATAAATAAAATTAAAATAATAAACTAAAATAAAGTAAAAATAAAAAACAAACTAAAATAATAAACTAAAATAAAAATTAAATTAAATTAAACTAACTAAAAATAATAATATAATATAATATAATATAATTAATATAATTTAATTAAATTAATTAAATTTAATTTAATTAATATAATATAATATAATATAATATAATATAATAATATAATATAATATAATATAATAATATAATTTATAGTATAATAATATAATATAATATAATATAATATAATATAATATAATATAATATAATATAATATAATATAAGTATAGTATAGTATAATAATATAATATAATATAATATAATATAATATAATATAATATAATATAATATAATATAATATAACTTCCTGACAGTTAGAACAATTAACCAGTGGAACAACCTGCCTCCAGAAGCAGTGAATGCTCCAACACTGGACGTTTTTAAGAAGAGACTTTTAATAATAAAATAAAATAAAATGATAATAAAGTGGGTGGAATTTGATGCTCCATCACCCTGCCATTTTTTTTAACCCCTCCGTCTGGGCACCCCTGCAAAGGCCCTGACTCTTGTCTGCTGCCGGACCAGACATGTTTTGGTGGGAAAGCTTTACAGGATGAAGTGCCAGAGAGATGCTTGGCTGTGTGTGAATGGGCAGCTGCTGCAGGCACCCACCTTCAGCGGGAAGGAGAAAGAATTAAATCATATTCACCTTCGGGATCCCGTGGAGGGTCTTCTGCTTCCTGGCAAGGACATAGCAATCACACCACAGGTTTTGGCAGTGAAGCCAAGGCCAGCTGGGACGGGGAGAGAAAGAGGAAGAGTCAGGGTGAGAATTAAGACCAGGCAGCTGTGAAATCTAGCAGACGGGCTCTGGGGTCAGATCTGATCTTTCTTTTTCTTTCTTTCTTTTTTCTCTCTTCCCCTCCCTCCCTCCTTTTCTTTTTCCCTTTCTTTTTCTTTTCCCTCTACCTCCCTGCCTTCTTTTTCTTCCTTCCTTCCCTTTTTCTTCTCTCCTTTTCTTTCTCTCTCTTCCCTCCCTCCCTCCTTTTTCCTTTCTTCTCTCCTTTCTTCTTTCTTTTCCCTCTCCCTCCCTCCTTCTTTTTCTTCCTTCCTTCCTTCCCTCTTTTTTCTTTCCTTTCTTTTTCTTTCTCTCTTCCCTCTCCCTCCCTCCCTTCCTTCCCTTTTTCTTCTCTCCTTTTTTCTTTCTTTTCCCTCTCCCTCCCTCCTTTTTCTTCCTTCCTTCTTTTTTCTTTCCTTTTTCTTCTCTCCCTTTTTCTTTCTCTTTCTTTTTTCTCTTCCCTCTCCCTCCCTCCCTTTTTCTTTTCCCTCCCTCCCTCCCTCTTTTTCTTCCTTCCTTCCTTCCCTTTCTTTTTTCTTTCCTTTCTTTTTCTTCTCTCCTTCTCTCTTCCCTCTCCCTCCCTCCCTTTCTTCCTTCCCTTTTTCCTCTTTTTCTTCTCTCTTTTCCCTCTCCCTTCCTCCTTCTTTCTTTTTCTTCCTTCCTTCCCTTTTTTTCTTTCCTTTCTTTTTCTTCTTTCCCTTTTTCTTTCTCTCTCCCTTTTTCTTTCTTTCTCTTTCTTCTTTCTTTCTTTCTTTCTTTCTATCTACCATAGATTGCGTGCTTTTATAAAACTTACCTTATTTTATTTTTAAAAAAATCTAGGCTGCAGGTTGTTCCAAAAAGCTCTGAATGCAGATGGGGGGGGGAACATGATGAGTGTTATCTGTCTCAATTTTAGCAAAGCATTTTATAAAGTACAGGCAGTCCTCGACTTACAACAGTTCATTTAGTGACCGTTCGAAGTTACAACAGCACTGGAGAAAGCAACCGATGACCATCTTTTACACTTACGACTGTTTGTAGCATCCCCTGCGGTCACATAATCAAAATTCGGACGCTTGGCCACTGACTCATATTTATGACAATTGCCGTATCCCGGGGTCACATGATCCCCTTTTGCGACCTTCTGACAAGCAAAGTCAATGGGTGAAGCCGGATTCACTTAAACATCCATGTTACTCACTTAACAACTGCAGAGATTCACTTAACAAATGCGGCCAGAAAGGTCGTAAAATGGGGCAAAAACTCCCTTAACAACTCTCTCGCTTAGCAACAGAAACTTTGGGCTCAGTTGTGGTCGTAAGTCGAGGACTACCTGCAATTCCTTTCCCAGCCATTTTCTTTTTCATCCAAGGTGCTAAACTTTGTCCCTAGTCCTCGCTGCAGAGAAAGAGGCCCTTAAGTTTAGAATCCTTCTTCGGGTGTCAATCTCTTATTAGCTTTTCCTCCGCTAAGCGGGAATCTAAAAACGGTGGGAGTTTTTCAGCGGAGGGCAGAGCCCGCTGCCTGCCTGAATAGAAGTTCCCAAGACAATGTTCTGCCTCCCCAAGACACGAAGCTGGAGTGGGGGAGAAATGCGCCAAGATTAGTCATCCTCCGGCTTGCTGGCCTGCTGCGAGTGAAAAGGATGCAGCTATAGCGATGCCTGCAGACTGCAGAAGAGGAGAGGAGAGAAGGGAGCAGGAGAGGGAGGTGGACTGATGAATAGAATAACAGAGTTGGAAGGGACCTTGGAGGTCTTCTAGTCCACCCCCCTGCTCAAGAAGGAGACCCTCTACCATTTCAGAACAAAGGGCTGTCCAGTCTCTTCTTAAAAACCTCCAGGGATGGAGCACTCACAATTTCTGGAGGCAGGTGGTTCCACTGGTTAATTGTTCTAACTGTCGGGAAGTTTCTCCTTAGTTCTAGGTTGCTTCTCTCCTTGATTAGTTTCCATCCGTTGCTTCTTGTCCTGCCTTCTGGTGCTTTGGAGAATAGCTTGACTCCCTCTTCTTTGGGGCAGCCCCTGAGATACTGGAAGGCTGCTATCATGTCCCCCCTCGTCCTTCTCTTCATTAAACTAGACATACCCAATTCCAGCAACCGTTCTTTGTATGTTTTAGCCTCCAGTCCCCTAATCATCTTTGTTGGTCTTCTCTGCACTCTTTCTAGAGTCTCAACATCTTTTTTACATCGTGGTGACCAAAACTGGATGCAGGATTCCAAGTGTGGCCTTACCAAGGCCTTGTAAAGTGGAATTCACACTTCACGTGATCTTGATTCTGTCCCTCTGTTAATGCAGCCTAGCACTGTGTTGGCCTTTTTGGCAGCTGCAGCACACGGCTGGCTCCTATTTAAGGGATTGTCCACTAGGACTCCGAGATCCCTCTCACAGTTGCTGCTATTGAGCAAGATACCACTGTCAACCAAGCTAACAGTAAACAGCCCAACCAAAGAATCTCTAAGACCATCCTCACCAGAATTGAAACTGAGAGCAAACCCCCTTACTGCTAGTGATGCTGTTCCCTAGTTGGGTCATGAAACGTCTGCAAGAAAACAAAACAAGCTCAGAGAGTACCAGGAAGCTCATAGTCCTGCCTGCTAACCTCACTCCCTTCTAGCACTGAGGATGTTCCCTAGTTGGATCATGAAGCGTCTGCAGGGAAACCCATAAGCTCAGAGAGCATCAAGGACCCCACAGTTCAACCCTCAGCTACAAAGGATTGGAGGATTAGAGGATTGGAGGCTAAAACATATAAGGAATGGTTGCTGGAATTAGGTTATGTCTAGTTTGATGAAGAGAAGGACGAGGGGTGACATGATAGCTGTCTTCCAATATCTCAGGGGCTGCCCCAAAGAAGAGGGAGTCAAGCTCTTCTCCAAAGCGCCGGAAGGCAGGACAAGAAGCAAAGGATGGAAACTCATCAAGGAGAGAAGCAACCTAGAACTAAGGAGAAACTTCCTGACAGTTAGAACAATTAACCAGTGGAACAACCTGCCTCCAGAAGCGGTAAATGCTCCAACACTGGAAGTTTTTAAGAAGAGACTGGACAGCCATTTGTCCGAAATGGTATAGGGTTTCCTGCCTGAGCAGGGGGTTGGAGTAGATGACCTCCAAGGTCCCTTCCAACTTTATTATTATTATTATTATTATTATTATTATTATTATTATTATTATTATTATTATTATTATTATTGTTGTTGTTGTTGTTGTTGTTGTTGTTGTTCTTGTTGTTGTTGTTATTATTGTTATTGTTATTGTTATTATTATTAATCTTCTCCTTTATCGTAGGCATGTCTTTTCCAGGAAGATCTGTGCCCAACCTGGTGCCCCCATCACCACTCTGAGTCCATCCATCTTTCTGCCAGTCTTCCTTCTCTTCCCTTCTGCATTTCTCATCCTGATGAACTTCTGGACTTCTCCAAGTAGCGCTGTCTTCCCATTGATTGATTAAGTTCTATCATGCCTGTGTTGACCCTTAAGTGACCACATAAGATAGAATTGCTCCATAACAAGCTGTCCCTCAGTTGATCTTTCAGGTCTTCCTAAGGTGTGTCCATCATGACCAGAACTGACTCCATTTTCTCCTCTCCTCTCCCTTCCTCTCCTGTCTGCTCCCCTCCTCCTCTCTCCCCTCTTCCTCTCCTCTCCTCCCCTCCCTAAGGTTACAGCCTTCTCCAGAGAGAGGGGTCTTCATATCGATTGATTAGTTTCCACTGTTGACTCTTAGCAAACATAGAGATTTTCTCCAAGACAATCTGTTTTCAGTCTGCTCCTTTTTAATAGGTTTTATTTGATGCGGCTGTGAAAGTTGGACCATAAGAAAGGCTGAGCGCCAAAGAATGGAGGCCTTTGAACTCTGGTGCTGGAGAAGACTCCTGCGAGTCCCCTGGACTGCAAGGCCATCAAACCGGTCAGTCCTGGAGGAGATCAACCCCGACTGCTCTTTAGAAGGCCAGATCCTGAAGTGGAAACTCAAGTACTTTGGCCACCTAATGAGAAGGAAGGACTCACTGGAGAAGAGCCTGATGCTGGGAAAGATGGAGGGCAACAGAAGAAGGGGACGACAGAGGATGAGGTGGCTGGATGGAGTCCCTGAAGCAGTAGGCGTGAGCTTAAATGGACTCCAGAAGATGGCAGAGGACAGGAAGGCCTGGAGGAACGTTGTCCATGGGGTCGCGATGGGTCGGACACGACTTCGCAACTAACAACAATTATGTGTGTGCAAGTGTGAGCTCAAAGGCCCTCTTAAGGTCACTTCCAGTACTATGATTCTATGACTCCAGACTCTTCTCTTCTTCCCATCTCTCCTTCCTTCCTTCCTTCCTTCCTTCCTTCCTTCCTTCATTCCTTCCTTCCTTCCTTCCTTCCTTCCTTCCCTCCCTCCCCTTCTTCCTTTGTTCTCCTTCCCATTCCTCCCTCCCTCCCTCCCTCCCTATAATAATAATAATAAAGTTGGAAGGGACCTTGGAGGTCATCGAGTCCCTCCCTCCTTCCTTCCTTCCTTCCTTCCTTCCTTCCTTCCTTCCTTCTTCCTTTGTTCTCCCTCCCTCCCTTCCCTGCTGCTTTGATTTGGTAGTGTGGGAGAACACAGGTAGGTTGTGACAGAGGAGAGGCAGGCATAGACCTATCTTTAGTGGCGTCTAGAAAAATAAAATCTAAATTGAATGGGAAGCCCCCACTAACGGCTCTAAATACATGTGTTGCTGTGAAGGAGAAGAACATTAAAAGAGGTTTCTAGAAGAACAGTGACTCAGCAATGAGAAACTGTCATTGTTGCAGCTGCAAGCAAATATATATATATAAAAAAATAGACGGGAATTGCAGAAGCTTTAGAAGATGAACACACCCTGGCTGACTTATATCCACAGTCCCCCCTTTTTTCCTCTCTCTCTGATTATAATCCTGCATCCATAAAAAAGGTCAAATTCCAAAACTCAAACTGGCTGTGCAAATTTCTGCATATTTATTTTGCGCCACACACTGTCCTTTCTTCTAATGTGAAGAGGAACTAAAGAACCTCTTGATGTGGCTTAAAGAGGAAAAGGGCCAAAACTGGCTTGAAATTCAGCATTAAAAAAATTAAGATCATGGCATACTGTCCCATCACTTTCCTGAAGGGAAAGACATGGAAGCAGTGACAGATTTTCTTTTCTTCGGCTTCAAGATCACTGCAAACGGCGACTGCTATGGCAAATAATAGAATAGAATAGAATAGAATAGAATAGAATAGAATAGAATAGAATAGAATAGAATAGAAAATATGGAATGGAATGGAATGGAATAGAATAGAAAATATGGAATGGAATGGAATAGAATAGAAAATATGGAATGGAATGGAATGGAATAGAATAGAAAATATGGAATGGAATTAAATGGAATGGAATGGAATGGAATGGAATAGAATAGAATAGAATAGAATAGAATAGAATAGAATAGAATAGAATAGAATAGAATAGAATAGAATAGAATAGAATAGAAAATATGGAATGGAATGGAATAGAAAATATGGAATGGAATAGAATAGAAAATATGGAATGGAATGGAATAGAATAGAATAGAAAATATGGAATGGAATGGAATGGAATAGAATAGAATAGAATAGAAAATATGGAATGGAATAGAATAGAAAATATGGAATGGAATGGAATGGAATGGAATAGAATAGAAAATATGGTATAGAATGGAATGGAATGGAATGGAATGGAACAGAATAGAATAGAATAGAACAGATTGTAGAATAGAATAGAATAGAATAGAACAGATTGTAGAATAGAATAGAATAGAATAGAATAGAATAGAATAGAATAGAATAGAATAGAATAGAATAGAATAGAATAGAATAGAAAATGGAATAGGAATGGAATGGAATGGAATGGTATAGAATAGAAAATATGGAATGGAATGGAATGGAATGGAATGGAATGGAATGGAATAGAATAGAATAGAATAGAATAGAATAGAATAGAATAGAATAGAATAGAAAATATGGAATAGAGTAGAGTAGAGTAGAGTAGAGTAGAATAGAATTGCAGAGTTGGAAGGGACCTTGGAGGTCATCTAGTCCAACCCCCCGGCCAAGCAGGAGTCCCTACACCATCTCTGACAGACGGCAGTCCAGTCTCTTCTTGAAAGCTTCCAGTGATTGAAGCTCCCACAAATTTAGGTATACTGTAGGTAGTCCTCAACGTATGACCACAACTGAGTCCCACACTTCTGCTGCTAAGTGAGAAATTTGTTAAGGAAGTTTCGCCCCATTTTACAGCCATGCTTGCCACAGTTGTGAAGGGAATCACTGCAGCTGTTAAGTTAGTTAAGTGAACCTGGCTTCCCCCCCCCCCCCGCATTGACTCTGCTTGTCAGAAGGTCGCCAAAGGGGGTCATCATGTGACCCCAGCAAACTGCAACGGTCATCAACATGAGCCAGTTGCCAAGTGTCTGAATTCTGATCAGGTGAAAAACGGTGATCCGTTACTTTTTTCCAGTGCTGTTGTAACTTGGGATGGTCACTAAACGCACTGTGGTTAAGTCAAGAAAGTCACACCTGTGGTTGCGATTTCTTTGCAATCAGAAGGAGAAAAGAGCCTGATGTTGGGGAAGATGGAAGGCAAAAGGAGAAGGGGACGGCAGAGGATGAGGTGGGGCCATTGACCACAATGAACATGAATTTGGGCCAATTCCAGGTTACAGTGGAGGACAGGGGGCCTGGCGTGCTATGATCCACGGGGCCGCGAAGAGTCGGATACGACTTAGCAACTAAACAACAACAGTGACAACTCTAGAAAGAGGGCAGAGAAGAGCAACAAAGATGATCAGGGGACTGGAGGCTCAAACGTATAAGGAACGGCTGCTGGAATTGGGTATGTCTGGTTTAATGAAGAGAAGGACGAGGGGGGACAGGATAGCAGCGTTCCAGTATCTCAGGGGCTGCCCCAAAGAAGAGGGAGTCAAGCTATTCTCCAAAGCACCTGAAGGCAGGACGAGAAGCAACAGATGGAAACTCATCAAGGAGAGAAGCAACCTAGAACTAAGGAGAAACTTCCTGACAGTTAGAACAATTAACCAGTGGAACAACCTGCCTCCAGAAGCAGTGAATGCTCCAACACTGGAAGTTTTTAAGAAGAGACTGGACAGCCATTTGTCCGAAATGGTATAGGCTTTCCTGCCTGAGCAGGGGGTTGGACTCGATGACCTCCAAGGTCCCTTCCAGCTCTGTATTCTGATATTTTTCAGCCTATGCAAAGCTCTGCCTTTATTTAGCTGGAGCATGGAAACAAAATCACAGGAGTATATAAAAAAACAGGATAGAAGATTAATGCCAAGGGACATTGGCTTCCATTATGATTAAATATCAACAGAAAACAAGCTTATTCTTTGTATTCAACTCAACTAATCTGGGAGATAGATGTAGAAGTTTTGGGTTTATATGTATGGGGTTGAGCTTGTGCTTGTGTTAAATATTGTGTTCGTCTTCATCTTTTATCTTGGCTGCTGAATATGTTACTTATTGATTCGTTTATCATGTTTTAATCTTGTTTATCATCACTGTTAGTCATCAAGGTCATAAATAAGTTGGTTGAATGAATGAATGAATGAATGAATGAATGAATGAATGAATGAATGAATGAGGGATCCTTGTGCTCTTTGAGCTGGGTTGTTTTCTTGCATACTTTTCATTATCCAACTAGGTAACATCATCAGTGCTAGAAGGGAATGGAGGAGGAGGAGGAGGAGGAGGAGGAGGAGGAGGTCGGTCTGGGGGAGGAGGAGGGAGGAGGAGGAGGATAACTGTGGTGTCCTTGTGCTCTCAGAGCTGCTGTTTTCCTTGCAGACATTTCATGACCCAACTCGTAACGATCATCATGCTGGATGGAAGGAGAGGGAGGAGTAGCGAGGATGAGGAGGGGTGGAATGCGGGAGGGAGAGGAGTAGGAGGAGGAGGAGGAGGAGGAGGAGGAGGAGAACTGTGGTGTCCTTGGTGCTCTCTGAGCTTGGTGGTTTTCTTGCAGACGTTTCATTACCCAACTAGGTAACATCATCAGTGCTAGAAGGGAGTGGGATTTGTGGGGAGAAGGCAAAGGGGAGGAGAAGGACAAGGATAAGGAGGAGTAGGAGGACTCTGGGATCCTTGATACTTTCTGAGCTAGTTTTCTTGCAGACATTTCATTACCTAACTAGGTAACATCATCAGTGCTAGAAAGGAGTGCGGTTTGTGGAGAGGAAAGAAACCACCAAATTCAAAGATCCCACAGCTCAACCCTCAGCTAAAATATTTTCTGAAGAATGAATGAATGAATGGATGGATGGATGGATGGATGGATGAGTCTCACATCTAAGTTACAATAATCCTAGGGATTTATCTGCTTATCTAACTCTGCCATAACCCAATAAAACATTTGTGCCTGCAAGTTTGATGCATAAACATAGCCTCAGACCTCTGCCAAATTTTTGACAAGTGAGTCCCTGCTTGTGGCAACGTACGTGGAAGTTGACAACACAATAACACAAACTTCAATTCAAACATTATCTGGTGCTGCTGCAGACTGGTGTTTATAAGCAAGTTTGAAACTCACTGAAAACAAATCTTTCTGCAAGTACACCGCAGAAGATAATTTAACATATATTATAACCATGATATTCCAGTAAGAAAAACACAGGTTAAATCTGCTTTCTTTGGCAACAGTTTGTGTTCCAACTCCTGAAGCCAAACAGCCTTTTAACTAAACAACTACAGAACGGCAGAAAAACAGAAGGCTTTGACGGTGGTTTTTGCAAGAATATTAAGAGTTTTTCCTCATGCATGTATAAATAAAATGAAAGTGGGGGGTTTTTGGAGTTAGAAAGAGCCTATGATGCCTTGTGAGGGATGTAAGAATAAAAGGACACATCAAAGTGAATCTTAAAGGCAGCTATTTTGTTTGACAATAAGGGCTGATTTGCATGTCCTGCTTGCTGGGTGCACCCCACTAAATGTTTGCCAAGGCTATGAATGCATGATTTCACTGCCAACCCTCAATGCTGGCTAGATTGCTGAGAGTCAGCACAACTTTCTCAAAAATAGGCTCTCCGAGTCAAATCTCATCTCCTTTGTTGACAAGATAACTACTTAGTGGAGAAGGGGAAGGCTGTGGATGTAATCCACCTCAGTTTTAGCAAAACGTTTGACCGTTTTCCAAAGGGCATTCTCCATCGACAAACTGTTAAAAGTGTGGTTTGGATGGGGCTACACAATATGGGTCCGCAATCTGTTGCCTCGCCACATCCAGAGAGCGACAGGATGCATTTATGTTGAATTGGAGAGCGATAACCAGGAATCTATCCTGGGCCCATTTTTACTCAACACTGTTACAGAGAGTCCTCAACTTACGACTTACGACCTAGGTTCGAAATTCTAACGTTCTCTCCCTCTCTTCCTTCCTTTTCCTCAACCTTCTGTCTTACCCTCTCTCCTTTTCTCCCTCCCTTCCTTTTCCTCTTCCTTTCCTTCTTTCCTTCCCTCTGTCCCTCATCTTTCCTTCCTTTTCCTCACTCTCCCTTCGTTTTCTTCCTTCCTTTCCTCCTTTCCTTTTCTCACCCTTCCTTTCTTTCCTTCCCTCCCTCTTCTTTCCTTTTCCTTACCCTCCCTCCCTTCCGTCCCTCATCCTTCCTTCCTTTTCCTCACTCCGTTTCCTTCCTTCCTTCGTTTCCTCCCTCCCTTCCTTTCCCTCATCCTTCCTTCCTTTCTTTCCTTCCCTCCCTCCCTTTTCCTTACTCTTCCTTCCTTCCCCTCCCTTCCGTCCCTCATCCTTCCTTCCTTTTCCTCACTCTCCCTTTTCTTCCTTCCTTCCCTCCCTCTTCCTTCCTTTTCCTTACCCTCCCTCCCTTCCATCCCTCATCCTTCCTTCCTTTTCCTCGCCCTTACTTCCTTCCCTTTCTCCTCCTCCTCAACCTTGTCTTACCCTCTCTCCTTTTCTCCCTCCCTTCCTTTTCCTCTTCCTTTCCTTCTTTCCTCCCTCCCTTTTCTCATCCTTCCTTTCTTTCCTTCCCTCCCTCTTCCTTCCTTTTCCTTACCCTCCTTCCCTTCTGTCCCTCATCCTTCCTTCCTTTTCCTCACTCCATTTTCTTCCTTCCTTCCTTTCCTCCCTCCCTTCCTTTCCCTCATCCTTCCTTTCCTTCCCTCCCTCTTCCTTCCTTTTCCTTACCCTCCCTCCCATCCCTCATCCTTCCTTCCTTTTCCTCACTCGTTTTCTTCTTTCCTTTCTTCCCTCCCTTCCTTTTCCTCACCCTTCCTTCCTTCCTTCTTTCTTCCTTCCTTTTCCTCACCCTCCCTCCCTCTCTTCCTTCCCTACTCCCTCCCTCCCTTTATCTTCAACATTAGTTTTTATCTTTCTTATTTAAAAATTCAATAATTGCAAAAAAACAACAACACACACCCAGATTTGCAAATGATACAAAATTGGTTCATTTGAGGAACATCCAGCATGACAGAATGAGATTGTAATCAAACCTGGATAGGCTGGAAGATTGAGCTAAGAGGAACAAGATGCCCTTCAACAATGAAAGGTATATAATTAGAGGGAGGAAATACAGGATATACCTACAAGATGAAGGAAGACTTGGAAGAGCGACATCAGAGAAAGAACGGGTCATCTTCGACAACAAGCTGAACACGAACCAACAGGGTGATCAAAATAATGCATCGAAACAAGTCCCAAAGGTGCTTTTTCACGAGGCAACTGGACTGTCTTGTTTTTCTTTGAAGATGTTTCCCTTCTCATCCAAGAAGCTTCTTCAGCTCTGAAGCATCTGGGATGAGAAGCGAAACGTCTTCAAAGAAAAACGAGAAAGTCCAGTTGCCTCGTGAAAAAGCATCTTGGGGGCAACTATGACCTGGATGACTGAGAATCTCCATCGACATTAAAATAACAACTGCATCAAAGATGCATGAAGCCAATTTGGTCTGTTGGTTAAGGCATAAGGGTAGAAAGCAGGAGACGGTGAATTCTAGTCCCCCTTAGGCATGAAAGCCAGCTGGGTGACTTTGGGCCAATCACCAGGAGATGGTGAGTTCTAATCTCGCCTTAGGCATGAAAGCCAGCTGGGTGACTTTGGGCCAATCACTAGGAGATGGTGAGTTCTAGTCCTGCCTTAGGCATGAAAGTCTGCTGGATGATTTTGGGCCAATCACCAGGAGACGGTGAGTTCTAGTCCCGCCTTAGGCATGAAAGCCAGCTGGGTGACTTTGGGCCAATCACTAGGAGATGGTGAGTTCTAGTCCTGCCTTAGGCATGAAAGCCAGCTGGGTGACTTTGAGCCAATTATCAGGAGAGAGTGAATTCTAGTCCCCCTTAGGCATGAAAGCCAGCTGGGTGACTTTGGGCCAATCACTAGGAGACGATGAGTTCTAGTCCTGCCTTAGGCATGAAAGTCTGCTGGGTGATTTTGGGCCAATCACCAGGAGACGGTGAGTTCTAGTCCCGCCTAAGGCATGAAAGTCTGCTGGGTGATTTTGGGCCAATCACCAGGAGACGGTGAGTTCTAGTCCCGCCTAAGGCATGAAAGACTGCTGGGTGATTTTGGGCCAATCACCAGGAGACGGTGAGTTCTAGTCCTGCCTAAGGCATGAAAGTGTGCTGGGTGATTTTGGGCCAATCACCAGGAGACAGTGAGTTCTAGTTCCCCCTTAGGCATGAAAGCCAGCTGGATGACTTTGGGCCAATCACCAGGAGATGGTGAGTTCTAGTCCCGCCTTGGGCATGAAAGCCAATGGGTGACTTTGGGCCAATCACCAGGAGACGGTGAGTTCAAGTCCCGCCTTAGGCATGAAAAGCACCTGAGTGACTTTGGCCCAGTCCCTCTATCAGCCCAGCCTACCTCACAGGGTTGCTATTGTGGGGAAAATAGGAAGGACGATATGTCCACCACTCCTGAGTTATTTATAAACAATAATAAAGGTGGGATAAAAATCAGATAAATAAATTGACTGAAAGATGGGCTGAGGGTGCAACCAGATCTACATATAAAATTCAGAATTATGCATGCTTCTGTGCCTCCAGGCTGATCAAAGCCAGAGGAAATTCAACACAAGGCCTTCAAGCCTCAGGAGGGGATCTGCGTGTGTGGGAGGAAAGGAAAATGAGTATTATGGTGGCGGAGAAGACCTTATGTAAGGGAGCAGTTAGGAAAGCTTGCCAAAAGGTCATCTGCTGAAGATGTCTCTGCAGCAGGAGATAATTTACATAAACCCCAGCTGGGCTCTGATCCAAAGGGACACCAGACACCATTCTCTATTCTTGGCACTCTGCACATTCATTATTTAATTTTAATCCTACCTTTATTGCTTTAAAAGGAACTTGAGGCAGTGAGCATGCCTAATACTCTTTCCTCCTCCTATTTTCCCCATAACAACAACCCTGTGAGGTGGGTTGGGCTGAAAGAGAGACTGGCTCAAAGTCACCCAGCTGACTTTCATGCCTAAGGCAGGACTAGAACTTACCGTCTCCTGGTGATTGGCCCAAAACCACCCAGCCGGCTTTCAGGCCTAAGGTAGGACTAGAACTCACCATCTCCTGGTGATTGGCCCAAAGTCCCTCAGGCAGCTTTCAGGCCTAAGGCAGGACTAGAACTCACCATCTCCTGGTGATTGGCCCAAAGTCACCCAGCCAGCTTTCATGTCTATGGTAGAACTAGAACTCACCATCTCCTGGTGATTGGCCAAAAGTCACCCAGCTGGTTTTCACGCCTAAGGTGGGACTAGAACTCACCATCTCCTGGTGATTGGCCCAAAGTCACCTGTCTGGAGCCTAATTACTTAATAATTTAGGCCGGGCCACAACCAGGATATCCGAAAGCAAGAGAGCCTAATCCAGGATACCTAGTGCGTAACCTCAGGATCACATACATCCGAGGCTTCCCTTCTGCATTGAAAATTTGACAGGAGATGTTTGCATTTTATGTCTCTCTGATGCGAAGCTCGGTCAACTACCAAAGAACCAAACTCTCTGTGCTGAAAGAAGCAACAAGTGGTCATTTCAAGCTTTCCTACCCATGGATAGAAATATATCTGAAGTGGGCAGTTTCCTGCAAAGTTCAGGGATGAATAGAACAGAATGGAATAGAATAAAATTAAGAATAGAATAGAAGCAGAAATGGAAACAGGAAGGGCAGCAGAGGAGAGGAGAGGAGGGAGAGGAGAGGAGGGGAGAAGAGAGGAGAGGAGAGGAGAGGAGAAGAGGGAGAGGAGAGAAGAGGAGGGAGAGGAGAGGAGAGGAGAGGAGAGGAGGGAGAGGAGAGTAGGGAGGGAGAGGAGAGGAGCGAGGAGGGAGAGGAGAGGAGGGAGAGGAGAAGAGGAGGAGAAGGAGAGGAGAGGAGAGAGGAGGAGAGGAAGAGGAGAGAGGAGGGAGAGGCGAGAGGAGGGAGCGTGGGGAGGGAGAGGAGAGGAGAGAGGAGGGAGAGGACGGAGGGAGAGGAGAGGAGATGAGGAGAGGCGAGGAGAGAGGAGGCGAGTGAGAGAGAGGAGAGGAGGGAGAGGAGAGGAGAGGAGAGAGAGAGGAGGGGAGATGAGAGAGAGGAGAGGAGGATAGAGGAAGAGGAGATGAGGAGAGGAGAGGAGGAGAGAGGGAGAAGAGAGAGGCAGAGAGGGAGAGGAGAGGAGAGGAGAGGAGAGGAGGGAGAGGAGAGTAGGGAGGCGAGGGAGAGGAGAGGGAGGAGAGGAGAGGAGGGAGAGGAGCGAGGATGGAGAGGAGAGGAGAGAAGAGAGGAGGGAGAGGAGAGGATAGAGGAGGGAGAGGAGAGAGGATGGGAGAGGAGAGGAGGGAGGGAGAGGAGAGGAGAGAGGAGGGAGAGGAGAGGAGGGAGAGGAGAGGAGAGGGAGGAGAGGAGAGGAGAGAGGAGGGAGAGGAGAGAGACGGAGAGGGGGGGAGGAGAGGAGAGGCGAGGAGGGAGAGGAGAGGAGAGAGGAGGAGAGAAGAGATAGAGTGTGACGCGGGAGAGCGGGGGCGCAAGGCTGCGGGTGGGGGAAAAGGCGCTCAAGGATGGGAGAGGGGAGTGGACGCGGGGGGCGAGAGACCGGGGTGCCCATATTGCGAGTTCGGGGGGGAGGGCTTTGCGTGGCAGGGACGGAGAGAAAGAGGAGAGGAGAGGATGGGAGGAGAGAGGAAGAGGAGAGAGGGAGAGGAGGAGAGGAGAGGCAGAGAGGAGGGAGAGGAGAGGGAAAGGAGAGGAGGGAAGAGGAGAGGACGGGAGAGGCAGGTGACGAGGAGGGAAGAGGAGAGGAGAGGAGAGGAGGGAGAGGAGAGGAGGGGAGAAGAGAGGAGAGGAGAGGAGAGGAGAAGAGGGAGAGGAGAGAAGAGGAGGGAGAGGAGAGGAGGGAGAGGAGAGGAGGAAGAGGAGAGGAGGGAGAGGAGAGGAGAGGAGAGAATCCAAGGGCTGGAAGTGATTTTGGAGGTCTTCTAATCCAACCCCCTGCCCATGGCAGTAGATCTTATATCATCTTGGACAAATTTTTGTGCATTTCTTCTAGAACGACTCAGTTCCAGAAAGACTGACAGGCAAGTCTGACGTCATGGATCCCGATGACCCTGGATCTTCCCTCAAGCACTTTGTGAAGGACAGGCAAAAGGTCCAAGGTCCCAAGTCCCAGATTTCATGAGTTAAGAGCTCAGAAAACATTTCGCTGACGTGCTGGGGAAAAACAACCCTCGATTCAGCACGAAAAGAGCAACGCGGTTTGATGTTTGCCCTACAAACACTCTGCACTAACCCAGGCTACTTCCACATCTGTGGGAAATCTCAACGATAATTTCCAGAAGCATCAAATCCATAAAATAAAGAGACGACGCGACTTCGAACGTCACAAGTTGGACATGCCTGGAATGGCATGGCCCTTTTTGAAACTAAAAATCTGGAAAAGAATAGGTAGCTCAGCGCAATACATCTTTCCTTAAAACAGGTTTTAACTGAGTTTGATACAATTAGAAATTTACTAGCTTAAATATGATATAGCAAATGTTAAGGGAAAAAGAGAAGAAACATCTGATGTTGTAACCTGAGATTTGTACTAAAGATTTTGTTATTGAACTATTGGCTAACCCAATCACCATGTTGCCTTCCAAATACTCAAATGTAAAACTGGAAAACCAATAAAATATTTTATATATATTTGCACATGGCAAATATATATATATATTTGCACATGGCTCAGATTTCAGGCATGGAAAGTGCTGCAGAAAAACACCAATGAAATTCCGTTGGCTTAGATGCTGCCTTAGAGATCTGGGTGACTCAGCCCTGGTTTTTAATTTCAATTGGAGACTCAAGAAGGACAGTATTTAATTTGACTTTATAGTCTTATCTGCTACGTGTCAATGGATTCTCGCTACGATGACACTTTTGATTTGAAAAAAAAAAGATTTCTGCACGAGGGCATAATGAAGAAGCGTCAAAATGCCTGCAGCTTCTTCTCATTTGAGGGAACGAAGTGAAAATTGCAATATATTGGCCTCTTTGGAGGGCATTAATCCTTGCGACTGCCAGTCGGCCTGAGGCTTCATTGCAATAATATTTTCAGGCAGTGGTAGCAGAGATGGGAAGCAAACAGAAGCACAGCTGGACCTTCAATGCTGAAGTTCTTTGGAATCTATGTAGAACATATCCTGTAGCATTCCAATTTTTGTTTTTTGTTTGCTTGCTTGTTTTTCAAATTTAGACACCATTCCAACAGAATAGAATATTTGCAGCTCAGGATTGAACTGCAAGGTTCTTGGTGGTCTCTGAACTTAGTTGTTTTCTTGCAGACATTTCATTACCAAACTAGGTAACATCATCAGTGCTGGAAAGGAGTGGGGTGTGTGGAGAGGAGGAGGTGGAAGAAGAAGAGGAGGAGGAGGAGGAGGAGAAAGAAGAAGAAGAGAAAGAAGAAGAAAAAGAAGAAGAAGAAGAAGAGGAGGAGGAGGAGGAGAAAGAAAAAGAAAAAGAAAAAGAGGGAGGACTGTGGGGTCCTTGCTGCTCTCTGAGCTTGACTGCTTTCTTGCAGACATTTCATCACCAAACTAGGTAACATCATCAGTGCTGGAAGGAAGTGGGGTGTGTGGAGAGGAGGAGGTGGAGGAGGAGAAAGAAGTTGAAGAAGAAGAGAAAGAAGAAGAAGAAGAGGAGGAGGAGGAGGAGGAGGAGGAGAAGAAGAAGAAGAGGAGGAGGAGGAGGAGGAGAAGGAGAAAAATAGGGAGGACTGTGGGGTCCTTGCTGCTCTCTGAGCTTGATTGCTTTGTTGCAGACATTTTATTACCAAACTAGGTAACATCATCAGTGCTGGAAGGAAGTGGGGTGTGTGGAGAGGAGGAGGTGGAGGAGGAGGAAAGAAGTTGAAGAAGAAGAGAAAGAAGAAGAAGAAGAGGAGGAGGAGGAGGAGGAGGAGAGAAGAAGAAGAAGAGGAGGAGGAGGAGGAGGAGAAGGAGGAGGAGGAGGAGAAGGAGAAAAATAGGGAGGACTGTGGGGTCCTTGCTGCTCTCTGAGCTTGATTGCTTTGTTGCAGACATTTTATTACCAAACTAGGTAACATCATCCGTGCTAGAAGGGAGTGGGGGAGTGTGGAGTGGAGAAGAGGAGGAGGAGGAAGAGAGGAGGAGGAGGACTGTGGGGATCAAGGTGCTCTCTGAGCTTGGTTGTTTTCTCGCAGACTTCTCAAGACCCAGCTAGGGGACATCATCAGTGCCAGAAGAAAATGGGGTTTGCTCTCTGTTCATATACACGCAAACTTCACTCCCTTCTAGCATTGGTGATGTGACTTAGCTGAGTCATGAAACGTCTGCAAGAAAATAACTTGAGTCCAGAGAGCACCCCCCCCCCCCAGATATACACCACCCTTTTCACTCACAGTTACAAAACAAACAATCCCAAGAACCACCACCACACTTTTTAAAACTGTACCAAAAGCAATCCCTAATTTTTAAACTGGCTTTTCTGAGGTGCCAGCCAGCCTCAGCTTCGAGGGAGTAACGTTCCCTGAGTTGACTCGGCGGAGTGAGGTCTGGGGTGCCTCTGGGGTGCCAGGGGGAAGTGGCACGTTTGGCTGGCCTGGGCTTTGGCCTGCTTATCACTCGGGCATACGGGCACTTCTAGGCTTCTGCTCCCTCGGCTAACTAATGTTGGTGAGTTGGTCTGCAGGATTAGCTTCACTCAGCACGTGCCTGGGTTACTAGCCGTTTTACAAGGGCGGGAATGCATGTGTCATTCTCCGTCTTCACACGGCTTCCGCTGGCTGGGTGTCAAAATGGGTCTGTGTGATTTGGGCCAGCTCAAGCAGCAGTGTGTCTGTGTGTGTGTGTGTGTTTTAATGGGTTTTTATTAGATGGTATTTGTGTGTGTGCTCAAAGTCCCTCTAAGGTCACTTCCAGTCCTAGGATTCTATGTTCCTTCCATCTTAAACTCCAGACTGTCTGTCCTTCCTTCCTTCTTCCCATTTCTCCTTCCTTCCTTTCTCCCTCCCTTCTTCCCATCTCTCCTTCCTTCCTTTCTCCCTCCCTTCTTCCCATCTCTCCTTCCTATCCTTCCTTCTTCCCATTTCTCCTTCCTTCCTTCCTATCCTTCCTTCTTCCCATTTCTCCTTCCTTCCTTTCTCCCTCCCTTCTTCCCATCTCTCCTTCCTTCCTTTCTCCCTTCTTCCCATCTCTCCTTCCTTCCTTTCTTCCTTCCTATCCTTCCTTCTTCCCATCTCTCCTTCCTTTCTCCCTCCCTTCTTCCCATCTCTCCTTCCTTCCTTTCTTCCTTCCTATCCTTCCTTCTTCCCATCTCTCCTTCCTTCCTTTCTCCTTCCCTTCTTCTGATCTCCTTCCTTCCTTCTTCCCATCTCTCCTTCCTTCCTCTCCCTCCCTTCCCCTCTTCCCATCTCTCCTTCATTCCTTTCCCCTTCCCTTCTCTCCCTCCCTTCTTCCCATCTCTCCTTCCTTCCTTTCTCCCTCCCTTCTTCCCATCTCTCCTTCCTTCCTTCTCCCTCCCTTCCCCTCTTCCCATCTCCCTTCCTTTCCCCTTCCCTTCTCTCCCTCCTTCTTCCCATCTCTCCTTCCTTCCTTCTTCCCATCTCTCCTTCCTTCCTTTCTCCCTCCCTTCTTCCCATCTCTCCTTCCTTCCTTCCCCTCTTCCCCTCTCTCCTTCCTCCCTTCCTTCTTTCATCTGTCTCCTTTCCTTCCTTCCTTCCTTCCTTCCTTCCTTCCTTCCTTCCTTCCTTCCTTCCTTCCCTTCTCTTGACCAGTTTCTATTTTTAAAAGCAGCAAATCCTCAAGCCACTATGTTAAATTCTTTGCTTGGAATCAATTCATTTATTATTGAGAGACTTATGGTATCTCAAATATAGGATGCTTTTAAATTTATGCAAAATTTAAGAAGGTGGTTTGATCCTGGGGGACTAAGTAACAGACAGATCAGCATTTAAGGCCATATTTAGAAGGCTGCTTTCCACCTGTGTTGTTAAGTCCAGCACAGAAGCACTAAAAATCAATCAGTTCAAGAGAGAACCAGTTAAATGTTTGTGGCTCATCCGGGTCAAAACAACTGAGAGCCAAAACGAGGAAGGTAAACTAAAACAAGGTTAGCTTAGTCGAGAAGAATTTTGAGAGGCAGAAAGTTTAATCAAGCGGTGGAATTCTTGATTGGGGCTGACAGAGGGCCAATATGCCACTCAGCCCAATTTCCAACCTTCTCTACAGGGAAATGAATGTGTAAGATTGCATTTTGAGTTTTGAACAATCGGGATAATCTGTGAGAAATGTCACAAGCCCCAGCAGGATGATTTGATGAGACCTTTAGCGAATCAGCTAAAGCATTTCTTTCAAGCTTTGCTGAGCCCCTCTGTGTCACATAAATTCAGTCTTAATAATAATAATAATAAAGTTGGAAGGGACCTTGGAGGTCATCTAGTCCAACCCCCTGCTCAGGCAGGAAACCCTATACCATTTCAGACAAATGGCTGTCCAGTCTCTTCTTAAAAACTTCCAGTGTTGGAGCATTCACCGCTTCTTGAGGCAGGTTGTTCCACTGGTTAATTGTTCTAACTGTCAGGAAGTTTCTCCTTAGTTCTAGGTTGCTTCTCTCCTTGATTAGTTTCCATCCGTTGCTTCTTGTCCTGAATTCTGGTGCTTTGGAGAAGAGCTTGACTCCCTCTTCTTTGGGGCAGCCCCTGAGATATTGGAACACTGCTATCATGTCCCCCCTGGTCCTTTTCTTCATTAAACTAGACATCCCCAATTCCAGCAACCGTTCCTTGTATGTTTTAGCCTCCAGTCCCCTGATCATCTTTGTTGCTCTTCTCTGTACTCTTGCTCTGTAGTCTTGGTCCTACAAGGGGCTTGCCGGCAAAGATGTGCTTGTATTACTCTAACCACACTGCAAGTAGCACTGTACTGATCGAAGAGAATATTTGTTGCTCAGGGTTGAATTGTGAGGTCTCTGAGCTTGGTGGTTTTCTTGCAGACATTTCGTAACCCAACTAAGTAACGTCACCAATACTGACGAGGTCTGCAAGAAAACAGCCAAGTTCAGACAGCACCAAGAACTCCACCGAAAAAGAAACCCGTGGATTAATACCAGACAAACAATCAAGGGGGGAAAAAACCAATACCCTAATGAAAGAAGCATGAAAGAAAAAAACACATTCCCAACAACACTGCCAGGGCAAGCCGCTTGTATATAAACAGAGGTCAACTTCCACTCCCTTCTAGCACTGATGATGTTACCTAGTTGGATAATGAAACGTCTGTAAGAAAACAAGCAAGCTCAGAGAGCACCAAGGACCCCACAATCCTCTTCCTCCTCCTCCTCCCTTCCAGCACTGATGATGTTACCTAGTTGGGTCATGAAATATCTGCAAGAAAACAACCAAGCTCAGAGAGCACCAGGGACCCCACAGTTCTCTTCCACCTCCATTCTTCCTCCTCCTTCTCCTCCTCCTCATCTCTGCATCCTTCTAGCACTGATGATGTTACCTAGCTTGGTAATGAAATGTCTGCAAGAAAACCACCAAGCTCAGAGAGCCCCAGGGACCCCACAGGTCTCTTCTTCCTCTTCCCTCGCTCCCTTCTAGCACTGATAACATTACCTAGTTGGATAATGAAACGTCTGCAAGAAAACCACCAAGCTCAGAGAGCACCAAGGATCCACAAATATTGTGGTGTGAATCATTGCCCTTGCTAAATTAGTAACACGGTTGTTAAGTGAATCTGGCTTCTCTGTTGACTTTGCTTCTCAGAAGGTCGCAAAAGGGGATCACACGACCCCGGACCTTGCAACCGTCATAAATATGAGTCAGTTGCCAAGCTGACTTTTGATCACGTGACCACGGGGAGGCTGTAACGGTCGTAAGTGTGAAAAACAGTCGTGTCATTTTTTCCCCCAGTGCCGTTGTAACTTTGAATGGTCCCTAAATGAACTGTTGTAAGTTGAGGACTACTTCTTACTGGAAAAAGCCTTATTTTAAAGTTTTAATTATTATATTGGGGGGGGGGGGCAGATCAAGCTTGTTCCCCCTATCTTGAATTCAGCTGTCCCCCCCCCCTCGTATTGATAGAATTCTGTAAGGGGCTGCATTAATGTCCTCAAGGGTTTTAATCAGAATTAATTGAAACTAAAGCAATTATTGGTTTTTATGTGTGGCTTCGAATGTATGAGCAGTATATTGCCGTGGGCCTCTTGGTGTGTATTGGAGATGAATGCATTTTGTAAATGAACTAGTAGTTAATGAAAAGCCGGTAGTTGCATTGCTATGATAAAGCTGATGCCAACGTTGCTAACCTCGGATGTTCTTGCTTTGACAACATATGGAGATGCAGCCATTTTCCTTCTTATGTTTTACTCTTAGGATTAGAGTTAGAGTTAGATGATACTGGGGGGGAAGAAGAGGAATGTGCATGGGAGTTAGTTAGACATAACAATATCGTAGCAGTGTGTGAATCAAGGTTTTTTTTTGAAATAAGAGATGATAAGAAATGGCGGGTTGGAGAACGGGAGGGAAGGTCTGCATTTCAAACTAATTGGAGAATGTGATTTATGACTGTTAATCAGAGGAGGGAATTGCGCTTGATACTATGCGTTCAGGGGAGGGGAATTCAGATTTTGGCTTCGACTATGTACGTGCCGATGTTATGTTACTCGAATAAAGATTCTTTAAGGTAAACAAGGCCTCGAAGTTCTTTGAAGAGTTTCATCTGTCGGAACCATGACATTAAGCCCAAATCTGAATAGTGGCAGGATGGCGTTTTGCATGCAGAGACTTAAGCTAAGAACATTTAAAATATTTTCCAACAGCCCTGCCTCTGTTAGCCTAAAGCAGACATGTCAAACGTATCAGAGCTTTTTCCCCATTGCCGGCAATGGGGTGGGCGCGGTTTCCTCGTGACGCGTCCGGCCCGCGGGCTGGCAGTTTGACACCCCTGGCCTAAAGGATTATTGCTGTAGTTTTTCCTCATTACTGATCACTTTCTCAAGCTTGTTTTATTTTTTGCAAAATCAAACATCGTCCCAAATTAAAACAGGGAAACAGGTAAGAGGCAGAACCCAGTTTACCTTCGGCACTACTTTTAAAAATTTAAATTTCACGTCATATATAGCATGCCTTATTTTAATTGGGATGCTCCTGACATGAATAAACGAACTTCTCTTAAAATCTGAACGCATTGACTAATAGCTCTCCTATTCTCTCAGTCCGTTTCACTGGTTCTTGCGTTGAGAATTGGGCTTTGCCAAAATCAAAATAAGATGAGTAAGGAAGGATGATGGGATTCGTCTCACTTTGTGGAAGGCTGTTTTAGGAAAAGAGTGAGAAGTAAAGAAAAATCCGTATTTTTAATGTGGTTTTTCTAGCGCTGAAGCTCAAGCTGAAATCCATATTTTTGGGGATTCTGATGAGCTTAATACAAGTAGTCCTCAAATTACAACGATTCATTTAGTAACCGTTCAGAATTATGACGACACTGAAAAAAATGACTTAACATCGGTTTTCACATGACCACTGCAAAATCCCCATGGTCATGTGATCAAAATCCAGTGCTTGGCAACTGGTATTAATACCCCTTTACAATGCCTTGGTAAGGCCACACTTGGAACACTGCATCCAGTTTTGGTCGCCACGATGTATAAAAGATGTTGAGACTCTAGAAAGAGTGCAGAGAAGAGCAACAAAGATGATTAGGGGACTGGAGGCTAAAACATATAAGGAACGGTTGCTGGAATTGGGTATGTCTGATTTAATGAAAAGAAGGACGAGGGGGGACAGGATAGCAGCCTTCTAACATCTATGGGGTTGCCCCAAAGAAGAGGGAGTCAAGCTATTCTCCAAAGCGCCCGAAGGCAGGACAAGAAGCAACGGATGGAAACTGATCAAGGAGAGAAGCAACCTGGAACTGAGGAGAAACTTCCTGACAGTTAGAACAATTAATCAGTGGAACAACCTGCCTCCAGAAGCGGTGAATGCTCCAACACTGGAAGTTTTTAAGAAGACACTGGACAGCCATTTGTCTGAAATGGTATAGGGTTTCCTGCCTGAGCAGGGGGTTGGACTAGATGACCTCCAAGATCCCTTCCAACATTATTATTATTAATTATTATGATGGTTGCAATGTCCCACGGTCATGTGATCACATTTGTAACCTTCCAACCTGGCTTCTGACAAACAAAGTCAATAGGGGAGGCCAGTTTTGCTTAATGACTGCACAATTCACTTAACAACTTCAGCGATTTGCTTAACTACTAACTGTGGTAAAAAGGTCATAAAATGGGGCAAAACTCACTCAGCAACTGCCTTGCGTAGCAATGGAAATTTTTGGGCTCATAAAGTAGTCCTCAACTTACGACCACAATTGAGCCCGTAATTTCTGTTGCTAAGTGGGACGTTTGTTAGTTTTGCCCCATTTTATGACTTTTTTTTGCCACAGTTGTTAACAGTTCATAAGTTGTTAACTGAATCTGGCTTCCCCCGTTGACTTTGCTTGTCAGAAGGTCGCAAAAGGGGATCACGTGACCCCCGGGGGACACTGCGACCGTCATAAATATGAGTCAGTTGTGCCAAGCGGCTGAATTTTGATCAGGTGACCTTGGGGATGCTGCAACAGTTGTAAAAGTGTGAAAAACAGTCACGAGTCCCATTTTTTCAGTGCTGTTGTAACTTTGGCCACTAAACGAACTGTTGTAAGTCGAGGACTACGCGTACTTGCAATTTCTTTGCAATCAGAAGGAGATTGTGTGAGTTCATGCAAAGGAAGTAGCTACTACACTGGATCCATCCAGCTGGGAGGATCACTAGCAATACAGATTCAGTAGCTTTCCATTAGACTCAAATCTCTTGTGTGATCACTTCTAGTACATCTGTCATCAGAAAAAACCCAAGCTTGCGTCCTTTGACAATGGTGTGAGAAGACAATCTCCTACGAAAACAAGGTGGCCGCGATGTCAATTATGTTGGAAAGAATCTAACCTCTTCAGGGATGCTAAGGACCTACTGGTGACTCAGAAGTCACAAGATGCAGAATTTGGTTGTTTACAACAGGCAAAATGCCACTAAAGGAGGGCCTGCTAGACTGAGAACAGTGCTAAGAGGATGACAAAAGACAAAATGAAAGGTTTCCCATGGAATTAAAATAAACCCACCATTATAAATCACCCTTCTGGAGAGACAGAAGTCTAACTCTTCCCATCCTACGCCTGAACAAGCCTGGGAAACTGCGGTGAACTTGATGCAAAAGTCAGGCCTAAAGAGTGACAGTTTGACATTTTGGGTCCAAGACAAGGGGAAGATCGGAGAAAAATTTTGTTTTCTGGAAAAGCCACACCAATTCCCAACGAAAGAACGGCTTTTTAACAAATCTGTCTCATGCGCCTTTAAAACAGAATCAAGCAAGGTTATTCTGAGGTAGGAGAACATCTACTAATGACCTTGAATGGAGAAAGGGAGAATAAGGCCAGAAGGACAGATTTAATTTGGATGGTTCATCCTCGCTTTAAGAGACGGCAGCAACGACCCCCAAAATGCATTTTTCAGCAAACATTTTAGGAGAAGCTTTGGCCTGTTGGTAAACCCTGCTTGGCCCTGCATTGTGGTCTGTTTACGAGCCAATTCTCTGCCTTGTAAGCCAAACCAAGATATTTCTGGATGTTCCACCGAAGGACGATAAAGAGTTCTCACCCGTCCATCCACCTTTCTGACTAACAATATATCTCTTTTCCCGGAGAGGGAGATCCGTGCACGACCCTTCAAACTCCCCCCACCCAGCAGAGTCAGTTTTCCTGCTTGCAAAAATCCAATTTTTGGGGGGGGATTTTTGCAAGCAAATCATGTGCCTTTCACGGATCACCTTTATAGGTGGTTGTTTTTTGTTTTTGTTTTTGCAAAAGGCCGGCGGAAGAATGAGTCACGCCGACGCCCATCGGGCTGTGATCCTGTGAAAGCCGAATGCCCCCCATCGGACCAAACCCGGCCCTTTGCACACTTGCAGAAGTCCGAACTTCTCCAGCCAGGCAAATTTTAACCCCTTCCCCTCAGGACCGCCGGGACCGTTACCCTCTCAGTGGTGGGTACTTACCTGAGAGAGGCCAGCTGGAGGATAGATGGCAGGGACGATGCCCCGAAACAGATCTTGGCTGGGGGACTTCGTAGAAAGCCGGGGAGATGGAGGAAGAGAGAGGGAGGAAGCGTGCAATCCCACTGCAGTGCTCATAGGAGGCGGGCGATGCTTGCCAGCTCAGTCAGCGCCCTGTCAACAGCCGAGGGAGACAGAGAAAAGGTGGGGATGAGAGAGAGAGAGAGAGAGAGAGAGACACGGATGCAGCTGGCGGAGAGACGAAGGATGCTTTCCTGGTTTTCTTTCCCAGCCCTTCAGGTGCATCCCCCATCACCAAAGAGCATCCTTAGTCAAAGGACCAACATCTGCAGGTTTAAAGCATCATCACCTCCTCTGCTGGCCCCTTCCATGGTGCTGAGCTTTGGGGGGGGGACACTCGGAGGAGAGGCAGCTGGGCTGAGCTCTTCTCGCTGTCTGGGGCCCACAAGGGTGGGGAGGAGGAGGAGGAGGAGGAGGAGGGCGGCTTTGCCGAGGCAGCTGCGTACTTGGCTCCGTGACTCCTTCTTAAAGAGCCCACCGTCCACAAAGCCGGTTCAGACAGGATCCCGGCCGAATCCGGGTTTCTCACCTCCGCTTTACCTTTAAACCGGTCCCGCTGCTCACTTCCGTCCTCACCCTCGCCTGGAGCAGCTCGGCAAGGGTGAAAGCGTTTTGCATCAAATGTGTGTTTGTTTTGTGTGTTTGTTTCTGCAGGTCTGTGGTTAGAGGCGCAACACAAGCTGCTAGCAAAAAAAATAAATAAAAATAAAATAAAACTGGGCTTTTTCCCCTTCACGAACAGAATTATTTCATTGCGGTTCCCATCTTTTTTTTCTTATGTTTTATTGTCTTTTTTATTATTATTTGATTGGGAGCTGTGCAGAGTTGTTGAGAGTTGGGCAGCATATAGGTTTAGTAAATTATTATTATTATTATTATTATTATTATTATTATTATTATTATTATTATTATTATTATTATTATTATTATTATTCATTAAACATGAACCTCAGTCAACTGAACATTCAAATTGGCTGGTGCTGATGGTTGACACGGGTTGCTACCAGCATCCTAGGTGTCAACCAGGTACCTTCTTAAAATATAAGATGTTCCGAGTAGCGCAGTTTTTTGTAACATCGCTGAAGTTATTGCAGGAAGCTGCAGTTTCTTGATGTATTTTGCAAAGTTTTTGGACATAGTTCCCAGTGCCCCGATGACAATGGGTACCACTGTTACACGTTTCATCCATAATTGCGCAGTTTCGATGGCCAGGTCGCGATATTTCGTAATTTTTTCCAGTTCTTTTTCTTCGACTCTGGCATCTCCTGGTACAGCGATATCAATCAGCTGTACGCTTCGGTTCTCTACAACTGCGATATCCGGCGTATTGTGTTCCAAATGGCGATCTGTCTGTATTCGAAAGTCCCACAAGATCTTCACCCTCTCATTCTCAACAACTTTTTCCACCCTGTGTTCCCACGACTTTTCGGACACAGGCAAGTCGTATTTTTTACACAATGCCCAGTGGATTAATTTAGCAACTCGATCATGTCTAGATTTGTAATCAGTTTGTGCGATTTTGCTGCACTCTTCTTCTTCTTCTTCTTCTTCTTCTTCTTCTTCTCTTCTTCTTCTTCTTTCTTCTTCTTCTTCTTCTTCTTCTTCTTCTTCTTTTCTTCTTCTTCTTCTTCTTCTTCTTCTTCTTCTTCTTCTTCTTCTTCTTCTTCTTCTTCTTCTTCTTTTCTTCTTCTTCTTCTTCTTCTTCTGGCTGGTTGCAAAGTCAGCCAGGTGTTTAGAATGGATCTGGCATTTTTCTCCACCCACTGAGTCCTTCTCAAGGAGCTGGGATAGGCAGAGGTGGCTGTTTAATAACATTAAAGGTCTCATTGCAGGATGTGAGCTGTTTTTGAGTAAAGCTGCCTTTTGCAATTGACGGGTGGTGAATTTGTCAATGCTAACGGTGGCTCAGGTGGTGTTCACAGATATTTTGGTATCGCACCCAAGGCGCCTATTACTATTGGGACTGTCTTTGCTTGTGCTACTTCTATTTGCAGGTCTTTGCATTTGGGGATTTCCTCCAGATCTTTCTCTTCTCTCCTGCTCTCTCCAGCTACTGCCATATCCACCCATCCAGACTATTTTGCCTTTCTTATTGACAAGTGTTAAGTCTGGAGTGTTTTTTGTGACAGGTGCCTGTCTGTTTGAGTTCTAAAGTCCTGGAGCAATTTAGCGTCTTCATTTCCTGTGATTTTCTCTCTTTTGTGGTCCCACCAGTCCTTGCTTGCAGGCAACTGGTGTTTCTTGCAGATCTTCCAATGCACCGTTGTTGCTACTTTGTCGTGCCGTTGCTTGCAGTCGGTCTGGGCGATCTTTCTTGCAGCAGCTAAGCTTTGGGTCCACTGTTTCTTCAGCTTCTTTGCAAGAGACAGCATTTGCTGTCTGTTGCGGTCTTCTCAATTGTGGCTTTGGATGCATTTGTTCTTGCTGCTTGCTCTTGTGCAGCCAAAACTAGTCCCTTGGTCTCCTCCTTCAATTTCTCTGCTCTTAGCCATTGCCAGGTCTTGTAATTATCTGCTTTCCCTGCTATGTTTTTATATACAGGCCATGTAATACTTTGCCTTGCTGTGTCTCTTTTCTGCTATTTGGTCTTTCTTCTAGGCCAGTGTCATGGTTGACTTCTCATAGATCTCTGCTTGCAACCGGACAACAGAAAACACAAACCACGATGTAAAAAAGATGTTGAGACTCTAGAAAGAGTGTAGAGAAGAGCCACAAAGATGATCAGGGGACTGGAGGCTAAAACATATAAGGAACGGTTGCTGGAATTGGGTAGGTCTAATGAAGAGAAGGACAAGGGGTGACAGGATAGCAAATGTTCCAATATCTCAGGGGCTGCCCCAAAGAAGAGGGAGTCAAGCTATTCTCCAAAGCGCCTGAAGGCAGGACAAGAAGTAACGGATGGAAACTAGTAAAGGAGAGAAGCAACCTGGAACTAAGGAGAAACTTCCTGACAGTCAGAACAATTAACCAGTGGAACAACCTGCCTCCAGAAGCGGTGAATGCTCCAACACTGGAAGTTTTTAAGAAGAGACTGGACAGCCATTTGAGCAGGGGGTTGGATGAGATGACCTCCAAGGTTCCTTCCATCATCATCATCACCATCATCACCATTATTATTATTATTATTATATCTTTGATTCATTAGACATGAACCCTAGTCAACTAAACATTCAAATTGGCTGGCACTGATGGCTGACACGGGTTGCTACCAGCATCCTAGGTGTCAACCAGGTACCTCCTTAAAATATAAGATGTTCCGAGTAGCGCAATTTGTTGTAACATCGCTGGAGTTATTGCAGGAAGCTGCAGTTTCTTGATGTATTTTGCAAAGTTTTTGGACATAGTTCCCAGTGCCCCGATGACAATGGATGTCACTGTTACACGTTTCATCCATAATCTCGCAGTTTCGATAGCCAGGTCACGATATTTCCTAATTTTTTCCAGTTCTTTTTCTTGGACTCTGGCATCTTCTGGTACAGCGATATCAATCAGCTGTACGCTTCGGTTCTCTACAACTGCGATTTCTGGCGTGTTGTGTTCCAAATAATAATAATAATAATAATAATAATAATAATAATAATAATAATAATAATAATAATAATAATAATAATAATAATAATAATAATAATAATAATAATAAAGTTGGAAGGGACCTTGGAGGTCATCTAGTCCAACCCCCTGCTCAGGCAGGAAACCCTATACCATTTCAGACAAATGGCTGTCCAGTTTCTTCTTAAAAACTTCCGGTGTTGGAGCATTCACTGCTTCTGGAGGCAGGTTGTTCCACTGGTTAATTGTCCTCACTGTCAGGAAATTTCTCCTTAGTTCTAGGTTGTTTCTCTCACTGATTAGTTTCCATCCGTTGCTTCTTGTCCTGCCTTCAGGCGCTTTGGAGAATAGCTTGACTCCCTCTTCTTTGGGGCAGCCCCTCAGATACTGGATCACTGAACTTACAACAGTTCATTTAGTGACCATTCAAAGTTACAACGGCACTGAAAAAAGTGACCTGTGACCGTTTTTCACGCTTACCACCGTTGCAGCATCCCCAGGGTCACATGATCAAAATGTAGATGCTTAGCAACTGACTCATATTTATGACAATTGCAATGTCCCGGGGGGGGGGAGGGTCACGTGATCCCCTTTTGCGACCTTCTGACAAGCAAAGTCAATTGGGGAAGCTAGATGCTACTAACTTAACAACTGCAGTGATTCACTTAAAAATTGTGGCAAGAAAAGTCATCAAAAGGGGCAAAACTCACTTAACAAATGTCTTACTTAGCAACAGAAATTTTGGACTCAAATGTAGTCGTAAGTCGAGGACTACCTGTATTTCTGTTTCTGAGGATATTTCTGCCTTCCTCTATCCGTTTTCTTTCTCCAACGCTTTCAATAGATTGACTTAATGCTTTATTATATAATTCATTGGAAATTGGGTGGGTAGTGTGGGGTCGATGGGAAATAATTGGAAGTGATATTTCATAAGGCAAGATGGGATGAGCAGAAGGTCAAAGACATTTTATCTTGATCTTGTCTAATGGAAGACAACAGCGAGGTAATGAATTCTCTGAGAAGGACAGCTGGCAATTGTGCTTGAATCTCATATAGCTGCACTTTCTGACTTGTCCTCTCTGCTTCCCTGCAGGGCCAAGCGAGTAATTTACATGGTAATATCAATCAAATCATTATTAGGATCATAGACCACCATAAGAAGGGTGGAATATTAACAATTTTTTTTTTTTAAAAAAATTAAAATTAAAATTAAGCTAAAACATTTTTAAAAGATATATATGACTATGTTTGTGTGTGTGTGTGTGTATATATACAGTGTATACAGTATATATACACATATGTATATATACTGTATATATACTGTGTATATATATACTGTATATTTATATATATATATATATATATATACACACATACACATATACACACACACATACAGTATATGAGATTTATATATGTATATATATATAATAGTCAGTCTGCAGTAATCTTTTTGTAATTGTAATCTTTTTATTTTTATAATTGTTTTTATATCTCTACTTTTTTTTATTAAATTGTAAGCTGCCCACAATCACCTCAAACTGCGAGATGGGCAGCAGCATATAAGTTTGATAAATAAATAAAACAAATAAATAAAATCTAGTAAAATATAGGTTTGAGTGAATGAAAATGGGAAACCCTATTAAAAGGAAATTTATAAAACCACGAAATTGATAAAACCAGAAAACGTGTCTCAGAGCACCAAGGACCTCACAGTCCTCCTCCTCCTCCTCCTCCCTGCCAGCCCCATTTTGTTCTAGCACTGATGTGGTTACCTAGCTGGGTCATGAAAGCACTGCAAAAAATCAACCTAGCTCAGAAAGCATTAAAGACCTCGCAGTCCTCCTCCACCTCCACTACACAAACTCTATTCACTTCTAGCACTGATGATGTTACCTAGCTGGGTAATGAAATGTCCAGAATATTGCCGCTTCTTCAAATACAGGTAATTCTCGACTTACAACTCTTTGGTAATGACTGTTCAAAGTTACAAAGGCACTGAAAAAAGTGACTTATGATTATTTTTCACGACTGTTGCAGCATCCCCATGGTCACGTGATCAAAATTTGGATACCTGGCAATGGAATGTATTTATGACACTTGCAATGTCCCGGGGTCATGTGATCACCTTTTGTGAACTTGTGACAAACAAAGTCAATGGGGAAGTGAACATTTATTCAACATCTGAAGTAATAATAATAATAATAATAATAATAATAATAATAATAATAATAATAAAGTTGGAAGGGACCTTGGAGGTCATCTAGTCCAACCCCCTGTTCAGGCAGAAAACCCTATACCATTTCGGACAAATTGCTGTCCAGTCTCTTCTTAAAAACTTCCAGTGTTGGAGCATTCACCGCTTCTGGAGGCAGGTTGTTCCACTGGTTAATTGTTCTAATTGTTAAGTGATTCACTTAACAAACTGTGGCAAGAAAGGTCAAAAAAATGGAGCAAAAGTCACTTAACAAATGTTTGGCTTAGCAACAGAAAATTTGGGTTCAATTGTCCTCCAAGGTCCCTTCCAACTTTATTATTGTTGTTGTTGTTGTTGTTGTTGTTGTTGTTGTTGTTATTATTATTATTATTATTATTATTATTATTATTATTATTATTATTATTATTATTATGGTCTTAAGTTGAAGACTACCTATATTCATCAACTGTTCCCTGTAGTTAAGGAGGTACACTTGGAGATATTAGACTTTGTAGTACCGGATCATACGGGACACCTTGCAAATGGGAAAACAAAGTTTATTTATTTATTTATTCAAATTTATAAGTTGCCAGAGTTGGCACAGGGCTTTATAAATATAATAAAAGAAAAGAAATAAAATATGATGTTATTTGCAAATAGCATCACTAAAACATATGATGAATGGCTGCAGGAATTGGGTATGTCTAATGGTCAAATTAAGAGAAGGACCAGGGGTGACATGATAGCAGTCTTCCAATATTTGAGGGGCTGCCACAAAGAAGAGGGGGGTCAAGCTATTCTCCAAAGCACCTGAAGGCAGGACAAGAAGCAACGGATGGAAACTAATCAAGGAGAGACGCAATTAAGGAGAAATTTCCTGACAGTGAGAAGAATTAATCAGTGGAACAACCTGTCTCCAGAAGTTGTGGGTGCTCCATCACTGGAGGTTTTCAAGATTGGACAACCATTTGACTAGGCTGATACAAGGTCTCCTGCCTCCTGGACTTCTAGGTCCCTTCCAACTCTGTTATTCTGTATTCTGTACGTTTATCTGTAATTCCTAGTAGTTTGGTGAAAAGAGTTTCATTCTATGCGTCTCTAATGTTCTCCATTTGTAAATCCAGGGAAGTCTTTTTCCTCGTTGTGTGCTGTTCCCTGGAGGTTCACCTCGCCTGCTTAGCAGTAATAATGTTCTCCTCTTAAATGTTTTATTAGATCGCTTCTCTGAAACGGTCTCAGCCTCATCACAGTGTGAATTCTCCCCTTTCCTTTATCTCATTTATTACGCTGTTTGTCATGCCCTTCAGGGGAAAAATAAAAGCTAATCAAATATTAGTGAATATGATTAATGAAGGATGAAATGAGCCTGTTAAGGACTGCTAAGTCGAATGTCTCAGTATAAAGGTAGTTCTCGACTTATGACCACAATTGGAACCACAGTTAACGTTGCTAAGCAAAAAGAATGTTAAGTGAGTCACACCCAATTTTACAAACCCCCCCCCTTTTTTGCCATGGCTAAGTAAATCACTGCTAGTCATTAAGGGAATCATGTGGTCCTTAAGCAAATCTGGCTTCTCCCGTTGAGTTTGCTTGTCGGAAACCAGCTGGGAAGGTTACAAATGGTGATCACGTGACCCCGGGATGCTGCAGCTGCCGTAAATATACCCAAATTTTTATCACCTCCCTGTGAGGATGCTGTGACTGTCGACAGTCCCTCTCTGCCATTTACTGGCTTCCAAAATGGTGTCTCTCCTTTTTATCTGAGCAAGAAGACAGCAGGCCCTCCATCATCCTCCCTGGGTTTTGTTCTCCAACAGCCAGTTGGAATATTCCGTTCTCCTGCCATTCTCCTGATGTCCTAATGATTGTGTACTCTCCTCCTCCACATTGAGTTGCATTAAAGCTGCTGCAGATGCATGGAATAGAATAGAATAGAATAGAATAGAATAGAATAGAATAGAATAGAATAGAATAGAATAGAATAGAATAGAATAGAATAGAATAGAATAGATTGTAGAATAATATAGAATAGAATAGATTGTAGAATAAAATAGAATAGATTGTAGAATAGAATAGAATAGATTGTAGAATAGAATAGAATAAAGTAGATTATAGAATAGAATAGAATAGAATAGAATTAGAAATAAAGAATAAAATAGAATAGAATAGAATAGAACAGAACAGAACCTGGAAGGGACCATGGAGGTTTTCTAGTCCAACCCCTGCTCAAGCAGGGGACCCTAGAGCTAATACAAAATATGTAGTCACTGAAAGTTTACTTCCATTACTAAAGCTTCCAGATAATTTTTATGTGCAGTGGTCAGACTAACAACACAGCATAGTGCAGGTTACTGATCTTTCTTCCTCCAATTTTAAAGTCACACTCATTTGCTTCCATGTCTGTCTGTCTATTGCATCCATCCATCTATCTATTGTATCTTCTGTATCTTCTATCTGTCTGTCTATCCATCCATCCATCTATCTATCATCTTTTTTCTGTGGTAACTATTCACCATCTCTATCATCTATTTTATCTATCCATCCATTGTATCTATCTATCCATCCATCTATTGTATCTGTCAATCCATTGTAAATATCTATCCATCCCTCTACAATATCTAGCCACCATATCTATCATCTGTTCTATTCATCCATTCATCCATCCACTCTCTCTCTATCCCGTCTGTCTGCCTGTCTCTACAATCTCTGTTAATCTGTCTGTCTGTCTGTCTGTCTGTCTGTCTGTCTGTCTGTCTGTCTGTCTGTCTGTCTGTCTGTCTGTCTGTCTGTCTGTCTGTCTGTCTGTCTATCTGTCTATCTATCTATCTATCTATCTATCTATCTATCTATCTATCTATCTATCTATCTATCTATCTATCTATCTATTGTATCTATTGTATCTTCTATCTGTCTGTCTATCCATCCATCCATCTATCTATCATCTTTTTTCTGTGGTAACTATTCACCATCTCTATCATCTATTTTATCTATCCATCCATTGTATCTATCTATCCATCCATCTATTGTATCTGTCAATCCATTGTAAATATCTATCCATCCCTCTACAATATCTAGCCACCATATCTATCATCTGTTCTATTCATCCATTCATCCATCCACTCTCTCTCTATCCCGTCTGTCTGCCTGTCTCTACAATCTCTGTTAGTCTGTCTGTCTGTCTGTCTGTCTGTCTGTCTGTCTGTCTGTCTGTCTGTCTGTCTGTCTGTCTGTCTGTCTGTCTGTCTGTCTGTCTGTCTATCTATCTATCTATCTATCTATCTATCTATCTATCTATCTATCTATCTATCTATCTATCTATCTATCTCACAACTCAATGTCCATTTTCAAGAAACGTTGTTTCAAAAGCAGTTAACCACTTCGTTTGTCATTTTTAAAGATCTGTGAATGCCAGAACGTTTCCCCAGTAAA
This sequence comes from Azemiops feae, assembly GCA_023970755.1. NCBI lineage: Eukaryota > Metazoa > Chordata > Lepidosauria > Squamata > Viperidae > Azemiops > Azemiops feae. The sequence continues at coordinate 174,134 of JALGBA010001431.1, forward strand.
AATTCTGCCTTTACATATTGCAAAAAAGATACTGAAATAAAGTGTTTACGGGTTACGCCTGGAAGCTCCTGAAAGCTCCCTAAAACAGCTCAGAAATTTCTCCTGCCAAGTAGGGAAACGGCTGCTGGTTAGAGGCCGTTGAATGGGGCACGCTTGGAATGTTGAAATACGCTGTGGTCACTTTTAAATTTGCTGCTTTAACAGGGCCCGTGAGCCCACACACCAATAATGAGGCTGGTGATTTTATTTCACGAGGCTTACGAGTCTCAAAGGAGTCCCAAGAGCAACTTGGAAATTTAGGCACTGCTGAGATGGCTATCTTGCTTCCCGGCATGCCAGCTTCTTCTTAAAAACTGAGAGGAAAAAGAAAAGGAGGCAGGGGAAGCACTGGATGCCAACAGAGCCTTCAGAGCCCAGTGGTACCATAGCAGGATATCCCTCGGGCAATATTAAGCTAACTAGACCATTCATGTGTTTCGATTTAAAACAGCTTTCTGTGCTGCTAAATGGAGGTGAGTAAGTTTAGTCTGGAAAGAAAGGTGCAATTTTCCTTTAATCGTCTCCCAAGAACTTGGAAGTTTTAGCAAAATATTGCTGGAAAGAAAAAATCAGTTGTGCTATGTCTTTGAGCAATACACCCCAAATCTTAAGAGCAGTGGCAGCTTGTTGTAAAAAAAGAAAAGAAAAAAAAAAGAGCTGGATTGGGAGAGGGATTTTTGTTTCCCTTCTGTTAATTAACATTAGTCTATGTAGGCCAGCTACAAAGGCCCATTAAACCAGGTTATTCTGTTTTGCTTTGGTTTCTTGTACGGATCCTGCATTACCGAAAGCTTAAGAAATTATCAGTGTAGTAACTAAAACAAATAACATCCCTTTGGTGTAGATGTGGGGCATATGGGTTACACTCCTGCATTATTCTGTATTCTTTTCCCTCATGCTTTAAACAAGAAAAAGCCAATAATTCTATAGGGTAAATTTGGTGTAACATGGGCACGCAAACAGGCAAAAGTATCCCAAAGGTGCTTTTTTCAAAAGGCAACTGGACTTTGTTTTTTCCTTTGAACACGTTTTACTTCTCATCCAAGAAGCTTCTTCACTTCTGACTGAATGGTGGAGGACGGAAGGGTTTATATTTCTTGCAGTCATCTGGTCGTTAGCACTCTCTCTGAGGGGCGTTGAGGCCACTTGGAGGCTTATCTGTGTCCTCGGGGTCACCTGAGTGGTGCAAATGGGTGTGGAGCCTTCTTGGAACTGCTGAAAGGACCGTGTTGTAAACGGGAGATAAGCGGTGTCATAACTAAACCTCCAAGTGGCCTCAATGACTCTCAGAAAGAGTACAAACAACCAGATAATAATAATAATAATAAAGTTGGAAGGGACCTTGGAGGTCATCTAGTCCAACCTCCTGCTCAGGCAGGAAACCCTATACCATTTCGGACAAATGGCTGTCCAGTCTCTTCTTGGAAACTTCCAGTGTTGGAGCATTCACAGCTTCTGGAGGCAGGTTGTTCCACTGGTTAATTGTTCTAACTGTCAGGAAGTTTCTCCTTAGTTCCAGGTTGCTTCTCTCCTTGATTCGTTTCCATCCGTTGCTTCTTGTCCTGCCCTCAGGTGCTTTGGAGGATAGCTTGACTCCCTCTTCTTTGGGGCAGCCCCTGAGATATTGGAACACTGCTATCATGTCCCCCCTCGTCCTTCTCTTCATTAAACTAGACATACCCAATTCCAGCAGTCGTTATGCTTTAGCCTCCAGTCCTCTAATCATCCTTGTTGCTCTTCTCTGTACTCTTTCCAGAGTCTCAACATCTTTTTTACATCGTGGTGACCAAAACTGGATGCAGGATTCCAAGTGTGGCCTTACCAAGACGTTGTAAAGTGGTATTAACACTTCACGTGGTCTTGATTCTATCCCTCTGTTAATGCAGCCTAGCACTGTGTTGGCTTTTTTGGCAACTGCAGCACACTGATTGCTAGGAATATAAATCCTTCTGTCCTCCACCATTCAGTCAGAACTGAAGAAGCTTCTTGGATGAGAAGTGAAAAGTCTTCAAGGAAAAAACAAAGTCCAGTTGCCTTTTGAAAAAGCACCTTTGGGGACAATCATCACCCGGATGACTAGGAATCTTCATCGACACACACAAAAGTGTTTTTCAGTTCAAGATCCTTTGGTGGAATTTGTACATGTTCCTTTTGGATATATCATTTCAGAGCTGATTTTTATGTGGAGATCAAGTGAAACTAGATCTTGCAATCTCGGTCATTCGAAATTAGATATGAAAACAGGGCCAGTGTGATCTGATTTTGAGACAGATCCTTTCGATCTTTCTAATGCGCCAGCTGTTCAACAGCAGAACAGATTGTCTTAGGAGGTTGCAGATTCTTCTTCCTCTGGAGTTTTTAAGCAGAGGCTGGACAGAATTTGGCATGGATTCAGCAGTTGACACTTGTCCTGCAGTTCTTATAAATGACCACATTAACCCTTTTTTTTAAAACACTGTGCTTCTCTGTGGTGTTTAAGAAATTTAATAAATTAAAAAAAAAAAGACATTACAGACCAAAGCTTTCAAGAACAAAATAACACACAGTAAAAATCCGTAGTTTAAACGAGCACGGATATAAATATCGTAATTAGACACAGCTTAAACACCTTTCCACATTATTTTATCGTACTCTTACTCCTTCCAATGCTTTCTCCTGGGTAATTTGGCTTCAGTTATTTTATTTATTATTTCATTTTTTCTTAAACAAGAAGAAAAGAGCCAGCCAAGAGATTAAGACAAGAAAAAAGGAAGAACTGGCATCCCAACTATATTACTTTTGGCTTGAAAAAGTGGAACTTTGGAGACTTCCACTGAATACCTGAAAGCAGGCAGTTTGGTAAATAAGTATGAAGAACCAAAAATAAGCAAACTTAACGTGAAGAAGCAAGTAGTCCATGTAACTTTTAATATGGGTTAAAAAACCATGCTTTTCTTAACTTTCAGCATGTGGCTTGAATGCTAGGCAGGCTACTTACATTACAGCTTATTTGCTAGTAGTTGCCTCTACTTGACTCAGAGAAGGGATGCTCAATTTTGCTTAAAGGGAGCGTTCGTTCAGTTTCCAGTCTGAGCAAGCCGTCTTTCAAGGGGGGTCTTCTCTGGTCTTCAGAGAGTATGAAACTTGGGTCCTGCAGTCACTATAATGTCAGCGTACGGAGCCGATTGGGCCACCTCAATTGCTCGTTGTTTCTGTAAAACCAGCAAGCTGTAGAAGTTCTCCGCCACTTCCTTCTTGTTCTGGTTTTTGCAGAGGGAGAGAAAGCTGAACGACTTTGCTCCTTGCTGTTCAAAGTGCTGTGAGGGAGAACAAAAGAAAGAAGCAACTAAGGCAGGTGTATTACGAGCGGAGGCTAATTCTGTATCTGAAGTGGACAATAAGCAGCTTTATGAGAGAAGCCGGTGTCCTTTTTGCAGTTCATACAGATCAAGTGCTGGAGAAGACTCCTGCGAGTCCCCTGGACTGCAAGGCGATCAAACCGGTCAGTCCTAGAGGAGATCAACCCCGACTGCTCTTTAGAAGGCCAGATCCTGAAGTTGAAACTCAAGTACTTTGGCCACCTAATGAGAAGGAAGGACTCACTGGATAAGAGCCTGATGCTGGGAAAGATGGAGGGCAGTAGAAGAAGGGGACAACAGAGAATGAGGTGGCTGGATGGAGTCACTGAAGCAGGAGGCGTGAGCTTCAATGGACTCCAGAAGATGGTAGAGGACAGGAAGACCTGGAGGAACGTGGTCCATGGGGCCGCGATGGGTTGGACACGACTTCGCAACTAACAACAACAACAGATCAAGAACTGTTGATAGGAAAATGAATGAGAGTCTAAGATGGTAGAACCAATCTGCAGAATTGGAAACAAAAGTCCTATGTTGTCAAGTGTGTAGCCGCAAGGGACAATCCACTAACTAAATCCGCTCGTATCCTCTTGTCCTTCCAGAAGAGCCTGAAGACCTGGCTCTGCCTATTGGTTTAGAGCCCAGAGGGGGGGGGCGTTCCATTCTGGAGAGGGCTAGTAAAATTAGATGACCCATCTCCATCCTGTTTATGCCTTGGTCCAGTCTGCTCTCCATTTGAATGTCCTAATTTGTAATGCTTAATGTTTTAATATTTTTCTCCTAATTGTATTAAGTAGCTTATGATGCTTCTTCTTCTTTTTTTTTAATGTTTTATTGATTTTCTAATTTTACATTTAAGTATTTATAAAAAGCAACGTGGCGGCTGAGTTAGTCCATAATGCAATGACATACAAGTATCTTTAGTACAAGTCTCAAACTACCACATTAAAGATTTCCTCTCTTTTCCCCTTAGTATTTACTGTCTCGTGTTTAAACTAATACAATTCTTATTATATCAATTAAATAAAAATAACATTCTTACATTTATCAATAAATTTTAGCTTACACATATCCTGGTTATTTTAACATTCAGTCTTTATAGACAATCAATGTCCTAATTAGTTTCTCCCAATTCTCAGTTTCCCATTAATATTTAAATTTAACATTTAATATTTATAATTTCCAAGTTTTAAGTAACCAAAGTTCCCTTTATCACAATTCATCACAAAGTCTAATATTCAGGATACACGTCTTAAGCTTATGATGCTTCTTATATACAGGTAGTGCTCAACTTATGACCACAACTGAGCCCCAAATTTCTGTTGCTAAGCAAGGCAGATGGTAAGTGACTTTTGTCCCATCTGATGACTTTTCTTGCCACAGTTGTTAAGTGAATCACTGCAGTAGTTAAGTTAGTAACATGGTTGTTAGGTGGATCTGGCTTCCCTGTTGTCACAAGGTTGCAAAAGGTCATCACGTGACCCCAGGACACTGCAACTATAGCAATAGCCCTTAGACTTATATACCGCTTCACAGTACTTTACAGACCTCTCTAAATAGTTTAGAGTCAGCATATGGCTCCCAACAATCTGGGCCTTCATTTTACTGATCTTGGAAGGATGAATGGGTGAGTCAACCCTGAGCCAGTCAGGATCGAACTCTTGGCAGTGGGCAGAGTTAGAGTTCTAACCCAGAGGTCACCAACCTTTCTTGGTTGGCGGACCGGAGGAAAAGGGAGGGGGAAGCATTATACATGCGCATGCGTGCGCACGGGCCACGAGCATGCGTGGGACGCAAACGGGGCGGGGCTAGTGCTTGTGTGATACTTGCTAGCCCTGCCCCGTTCTTATGCAGTGCTTTCTGCGCCCCGAAGCGCGGCGTCGGCCCGTTTTTGCGCACCGAGGTGTGACAGCATCCCATTTTTGCATCCTGAGGCGTGGCGTTGGCCCATTTTTGTGCAGCGGTGCAGCGTCCCGTTTTCGCGCCTTGCAGCATGGCAGCATCCCGTTTTTGCACCGTGCGGTGTCCTGTTTTCATGCCCCATGGCGCTAGCGCGAGTGTGTGTGCACGCGCGCACACTGGCCAGCCTGTCCCGTGGCCAGCAGCCCACAGCCCACTACTGGGCCGCGGCCCACAGGTTGGGGACCCCTGTTCTATTCACTGTGCCACCACGGTTCTATCATAACTATCATGAATACAAGCAGTTGCCAAGCGTCTAAATTCAGATCGCGTGACCACGTAGATGCTGCAACGGTCATAAGTGTGAAAAAACGGTCGCAACTCACTTTTTTGGTGCCGCTGTAACTTTGAACGGTCACTAAATGAACTGTTGTTAAGTTGAGAACTATCTGTACTTTCTGCTGTCTAATTGGCAGGAATGGATGGCAAGTCAGATGGAACCTGATTTGCGAGGAAGTAGAAGTGGAAAGAATTGGGGGTGACAAAATGGCTTTATCCTATCTGAAGCAAACAAGACCCACAGATTATGTAAATGTGGTGTTTATTATAATGAAATCTCTAGGCAAAAAGCTATTTGCCAATAGGGATGTTAATGAAATAGTGAGCCTAATTTCCACTTATCCCTGGCTCAAAACAACCACAACATTTATTAAGTCCCAACGACAGTGCTGTTTCACATCCTCAGTTAAGAAAAGTTACGTTGTCCATACTTGTACCATCTTTTTCACTCTTATTCTGACACTGTCTGATTTCAAATAATAATAATAATAAAGTTGGAAGGGACCTTGGAGGTCATCAAGTCCAACCCCCTGCTCAGGCAGGAAACCCTATACCATTTCAGACAAATGGCTGTCCAGTCTCTTCTTAAAAACGTCCAGTGTTGGAGCATTCACCGCTTCTGGAGGCAGGTTGTTCCACTGGTTAATTGTTCTAACTGCCAGGAAGTTTCTCCTAAATAAGATGATTGGCAGGGATTGGGAACAAACGCAAGAGAACAGGATAGGGGACATCAAAGCTCAGGCTGGTATACAGGTTGTCCTCAACTTGCAATCATTCATTTAATGACCATTCAAAGTTACAACGGCACTGAAAAAAAGTGTCGTATAACCGTTTTCCACACTTATGACTGCTGCAGCAACCCCCATGGCCACTTGATCACAATTCGGGCAATTGACTCGTATTTCTGACGGTTGCAGTGTCCTGAGGTCATGTGATCCCCTTTTGCGACCTTCTGACAAAGTCAATGGGGAAAGCCAGATTCTTTTAACAACCGTGTTACTACCTTAACAACTGCAGTGGATTCACTGAACAACGGTGGGCAAGAAAGATCGTAAAGTGGGGGAAAGCTCACTTAACCACTGTCTTGCTTAGCAACAGAAATTTTGGGCTCCATTGTGGAGGGTTAAATGTAGTTTTTCTACCAATCTGAAGATCATTTCAGCTGAAGATTGAGGAAAGGATAGTGCAAGTCAGCTGGCATCAGCATAAACGGTTCCTTTTGCAGTCTTGATTTTCAGTTCAGGAAAAGTAGGATAAGGGTAAGTCACCAGCAGTTTAGGAATAAGAGCAGGCTAGAATTACGGCCTGGTAAAAATGATAAAGACCTTAAGATGATGTTGGATTATATTTCTAAAACACGCTATCTGCCACTTCATGAAGAGCTTTGGCTTGAGCCTGGGACACAGCAAAGAGGATAATTTTTACAGAAATAGAGTGACAAATATCCTCTTGATTTCAAGGAACAAATTCTGGAGATGCATCTGTTTTTGAAAAGCCTTTGCGGCTTAAAATGTGAAGATGAAGCAATGTGTTTTATTAGATGGTTCTAGATTTAATCATGTGCTTAGATATTGAATTTATTTTTATTAATATGTTCGTGGATTTTATATAGGTCTTTTCTCTCACTGTTTCTGCCTTTTCCCAATTCACATTTGTTTTAATCGCTATAGTACAGTGATGGCGAACCTTTTAGAGACCCAGTGCCCAAATTGCAACCCAAACCCCACTTATTTATCACCGGGTGGGCGTGGCCGCGGTGGTCATGGCAGACTGGGTGGGCGGGGCCAGGGCGGCGGGGGCCAGTCCCTCACCATCTCCGGGGCACAGCACGCGTGCCCACAGAGAGGGCTCTGAGTGCCGCCTCTGGCACGCGTGCCATAGGTTCGCCACCACTGCTATAGTATATTGACAGTTTTTCCATTATTTTATGTGTGTGTATTCATTCTATTTATGTTGTTTTCTATATTTTATTATTAACAATAATGATTAAAACTAGAAAGAAAGGTTTATTATGTTCTATTATATCTTACCCGGAAAGTATTTAATAGTTTTAGTGTTCTCTTACTTCTTCTTTGTTCTTCGTAGTCCAAATTACTTGTCTGAGATCCCTATATCACAGATTAAAACAATCACTTAGTTGTAAAATTTATCTGAACTATAATGAAAGGAAGCATAAAAAAATAAAGCATAGTCATATGTCATTAATGTCTTCCCAAACCTTGTGACTGACCTCTAGTTAGCATTCTCTCTAGGAAATTTCACGATGAACATTTGTTCTACATAAGTGATTTGGCAAACCGGGCTACATAACTAAATTTCCCATACTTTAATAAAGTTGATTAAATGTATCAGTATAAATGTCCATGCAACATAAAAGTATCAGACGTTATTTAATTTTTTGAAACTATATCTGGTTATCCTTAAAGGGCCTTTAAAAAAAAAAAAAAAAAAAATGAAATAGCTTACAACACAATGAGCAAAGGATAATGTAAATCACATTCAAATCAAAAATACAAATTAAATTTTATTATTCTATTGCTATTACCAGCTGAGCAAAAAAAAAAAAAATCCTAAGAAAGCATTCCTCTGTTGCAACCTGCATGGTGGCTCTCGGCCACCCTCCCTATGCGTACTTCTCCCTGACCCACATGAATAGAATAGAGCTGGAAGGGACCTTGGAGGTCTTCTAGTCTAGCCCCCTGCTCAAGCAGGAGAACCTACACCATATCAGACAAGTGACTGTCTAGTTTCTTCTTGAAAAACCTCCAGTGATGGAGCGCCCACGATTTCTGGTGGCAAGCTGTTCCACTGGTTAATTGTCCTCGTTGTTAGGAAATTTCTCCTTAATTCCAGGTTGCTTCTCTCTTTGATCAGTTTCCAACCATTGTTTCTCGTCCTGCCCTCTGATGCTTTGGTGAACAACCTGACCCCCTCTGTCTTGTGGCAGCCCCTCAGATACTGGACCGCTGCTATCATGTCTCCCCTATTTCTTCTTTTCTTTAGACTAGCCAAACCCAAATCCCGCAGCCGTTCTTCGTATGTTTTAGTCTCCAGGCCTTGGATCATCTTAGTTGCTCTTCTCTGAATTTTTTTCCAGTCTCTTTAACATCTTTTTTGTGATATGGTGACCAAAATTGGCTGCAGTATTCGAGGTGTGGTCTTACTAGATGTCTCTTATGCACCAATGTGCACCCTCAACCTGTACCCCTCACCTTACCCTGATCTATGCAGTACCTTTCCCACACCGCCTTGCACTTTTGCACACATCTCCTGCACCGCTCTTGTGCACTCCCATACACCCTCCCCACCCTCCGCCTTTTCCCTCCCTTCCTCCCCCATCGAGCAGCAGTCCCCTGCCTGCGGGGCCAGGGTCTTGTAATTTCCTGCCGGCTTCCCCACTGACTTTGGTCGTGGGGAAGCGATCAGGAAGTTGCGTTGCCTAATGACAGTGGGATCCAGTGAACGACGGTAACTGGGATTGCAAGTGCTGCCAGTGCTAAAGTTAAGTGATGATGGAAAGAGGGGATATGGAGAGGTATGTGGGCGGGGGAGGCTTAGCCCAGCGATGGGAGATCTTCCCTGCAGGTGTCTCCTTTTGAGTTTCTGGGGGAAGCCGGCAGGGAAAGTTGCAAATGGTGATCTTGTGATCTTAGGTGCGCTTGGCAACTGGTTGTGAAAACGGGTTGCCAAGCACCACAGATCACGGTCATGTGACTGCGGGGATGCTGGGATAGCCAGAGATTCCAGGAGCGGTCTTAACCATTCATTTAGTGGCGTCTTAACTTCCAACGGCCACTGAATGAACGGTTGTAAATCGAGGACTAGCTGGAAGCGAAAGATCTTTGAAATATATATATATATTTTTCTCATTTGGAAAAGAGTAGTATTATAAGTAGGTTAACCTTCCCCCTGGGTCCACTGTCCAGATTCAGATTGTCCCACAAGTGTTACTATTGGTCACTGTTCTCCAGTGAAGGTTAGATGATTGTAAACATTACGTTTTCCAAGGCAGCTGGCTCGTTCTCGGATTCTTGTCGTACCGAAGATGGCAAGAGGTCATCGGACAAAGCAAATACTTCATTAACCGATTCCTGGTATTAAAAGAAGAGGGGGGAAAGTGGATCTATGCTCTGCTCTGCTCCTGTGTTTATTACTCTGCAGAAAATGAATTGTTAAAATGGAGTTTGTATTTCTCTGCTGAATGTAATACTTCACAAAAAAATAATAATAATAATAATGAGAAAATAATGGAAGGGGCAAGTGGAAAACATGACACCCTGTTGCAAACAATTCTGTGTTTCAGGCAATTCTTAATTAGAAACACAAAACGTTATGACTTCTTTTTTTCTCTTGAGACCCTTCACACCCCTAAAAATTCTCCTTCAGTATACTGAGTGTTGAACTGAAGCTATGAAATCCCCATTCAACTGGATAGCTTATCACCTCACTGGATAAGTTGAGATCAAATTTTATCTTTTAATCCAATCACAGGATTCACATCATGAAAAAAAAAAAAAAACAGAGCGAGAAGAGCCACATAATCATTCTTGCAGGCAAATCAGATATAAATCCCATTTATTTGGGCATTTGTGAATGAAATGATGTAGTCCATAATATTTATGAACTGTCTCTTTACCAAATTTACATTTTAACTGTGGCTCATCGTTGTTATAAATGTGAATGTTGTAAGTCATCATGAATTATGCTTTGATATGGGAAAAGCTATAAATAGATACTTTAATAAGTAAATATAAATAAGTGATCATTTTAAGTGACAGTACCCAGATGAGCTTGTCATCTCTAAAAGTTAAGCAGGGAAGGATTTGGCTAATATTTGTAAAAATACTAATCAAATAGGAATATCAGGACTTGGAAAGTTTGAAAGTCAAAAATATATCCGTCTCACTCCTGTTCAAGAGTGTGATGGAATTTTAGACATCTGGGATGTTAAATATTAACATTTTAGAAGGTTTAGGAGGAGGAAGCTGTAATCTGTCAACTTTGTAAGAAGCCCAGTTTACCCATTTTGATGGAAATACACCTATTGCCTAAACTTATTGAAGCTTAATTTGTTCTGAAAGTACTTACCATAGTTTTAAAAACTGTATTATCATCCCTTTCGTTTCTGCCGCTTTGTAACACAGATTCTGTTTGGGGATAATTTGTGTCCTGCGGTATATTTAAACTTTCTGCTATTGATAGTTCTATATTGATAATAAAAGAAATTAATTAAATTCTTGCCCAATGTACTTACCAATTAATTGCCATCAGCGACAAATAATCATTTGCCTGTAATCTCAGCTTATACTATTTAAGTTTTGAAATTTCCAATGTGTCCAAATTGCAGTTCACCATATTCTAGTCAAACATTTAAGATTTTTTTTTCCCCACGAAGCAATGAGGTACCACTTATGAGGTCTTTATTCCCATCATTTTTACTGGATAGAAAAGGATGTAAAACAAATGCACTAAAAATGTAAAGAAAAATGTGAATGATTTAAATTTAACAACTAATGCAACGTTACCCATAAGCTAGCCCCCACCCCTTCTCCTGGTACCACTTCAAGATACTTTTTGTAAAAAAAAGTTCTTCATTCTTTTATTTCGAAATTATCCTCAGTTGTAGTTTTATCTTCTTTAGGTAAACATGACCCCCCCTAGCTGCTTTGGGATATTTTATTCACATGGGCTTTGCAGATTTGATTATATTTCTGTATTCCTTTAGATGCTCTTAAAACTGATCTAAATTGAAGAAAAGGTTGATAGATCCTATTTTTTTAAAATATAAGCTTTATTTTGTCTTAAAAATGGACATACTTCTTTGAATTAACATAAAGATGTAACTCTTGCTACAAGTAGTCCTTGATTTAACACAGATCACTTAGTGACTGTTTGAAGTTACGATCTATCTGACAAAGAGAACACGACCCAAATCTGAGATTCTGATGGTTGGCTCCCCCTCCTCACAGTCATGTGACCACACTTTGGGAGCTTGGCAACACAGCCGCATTTATGACTGCTTGCAATACCCTGTGGTCACTTGACAGCATTTTATGACAGTTTTGTGGGAAACTAGCGCTTACTTCCAGTTTTTGGCGAAACCGAGTCCATAGCAAACAATGGGCTTGCACTTATGACCGCCACGCTTGCTTAACAATGGCAAAAATGGTCATGTAACCAGCCCGTTTATCTAGCATTATAGCAACAGCACTTAGCAATAGCACAAGACTTATGTACTGCTTCATAGTGCTTTACAGCCCACTCTAAGCACTTTACAGAATCAGCCTCTTGCCCCCAACAATCTGGGTCCTCATTTTACCAACCTCAGAAGGATGGAAGGCTGAGTCGACCTTCAGTCAGCCAGGATCGAACTCCAGGCTATGGGCAATTAGTCTGCAATACTGCAGATAGATAGATAGATAGATAGATAGATAGATAGATACGATAGATATAGAGATAGATAGACAGACAGACAGACATAGCACTTAGCACTAGCACCTAGACTTATCTACCGCTTCACAGTGCTTTACAACCCTCTCTAAGCGGTTTACAAAGTTGGCCTCTTTCCCCCAACAATCTGGGTCCTCATTTTACCGACCTCGGAAGGACGGAAGGCTGAGTCCACCTTGAGCCTTGTCAGAACCGAACATAAATCGTAATTATGATTTATGACCATAATGGGCAGGCTTCATTACAGTCATAACTCGAGAACTACCATGTGTATATTTGAGGACTTTCTGGTCTAGAGATTTGCTTTTTGGCTTTGGGACATTGCAATTCATATACATGTGAGGAGAGAATGCAGATGGAAGCCTTATATTCTAGAGCAGTGGTGGCGAACCTATGGCACGGGTGCCAGAGGCGGCACTCGGAGCCCTCTCTTTGGGCACATGTGCCGTTGCCCCAGCCTTGCCTGGAGGAGAGTCGCCCCCGAGCATGGCCCACGCGGAGCAGCGCAGCCAAGGACATGGCAGCCTGGCAGCGTAGACAAGACTCTGCCCTCACGCCCCAACGTGCACAGTTGATGCTGCGGGGTGTGGGCAGAGGCTGTGGCCGCCATGGCGCTGCTGGGCTGCCTGGGCGATCTGCGACAGGCCCTGGAGGCAGTGAATGGCCCTGCGGGCAGGCGGGGTAGGGCAGAGCAGGGGCGGGGCCAGTTTTTGGGCACTCGGTCTCTAAAAGGTTCGCCATCACTGTTCTAGAGGCTGTATCTGGACTGGGGAGATTTGGGTTCAAGTCTTGTTTCAGTGATCGAGGTCACTGGATGATTTTGGGCAAGTCTTTCTCTCTCAGCCCAATCAATCACGCAGTTGGTTACGAATATAAAATCCAAAGGAACACTGGTAAACTACCTTAAGACCACAAAGAAAAGGTAAGCAATTACAGGTAGTCCTCGAATTACAACCATTCGTCTTTCACACGACTGTCGCAGCATCCCCCCATGGTCACATAATCAAAATTCAAACGCTTGGCAACGGACTCATATTTATGACAATTGCAGTGCCCTGGGGTCACCTTTTGAGACCTCCTGATAAGTAAAATCAATGGGGAAGCCAGATTCACTTAACAACCCTGTTACTAACTTAACAACTGCTTAGCAACGGAAATTTTGGGTCCAGTTGTGGTCATAAGTCGAGGACTACCTGTAATGATATTAAAGAGTTATAGGGGAGGGGGGAATCTGAAGTCCTGCCTTGGGCAGTTTGTTGTTTGTTTCTTTCTTCAGTCTCTTGTTGCCATTTTTTTCTTCCATTCTTGAGACATTTAGCAAAGAGCTGCAAAAAAACCACAAACTAACATGAGGTCATCTGATAAGTCTTAACATTGCTTGAGCTATTTGTTGCTACAGAAAGCTTTCTACGGCTACTCAGCAGCGTTTAATTCATAATTAAATACATTGTCTAGGTATATAGCTGTCAAGTTATTTCAAATGTGAGCCTTCACGTGAGCTGTGATCTATTTTTTTTAGCGTTGCCAAGAAGCCCTTTATTGCTCTACAAAGTGATCCCTCTATCAGCCGGATCAATTTAGAAACAGTTTGCTCCAGGAATCTATCAATTAGGTGGCTGCTAGACCAGAGGCCCCCAACCTTTTGGGCACCAGGGATCGGTTCCACGGAGAGAGGTTTTTCCGCGGACCGGAGAGTGTGTGGTTTTGTGTGCTGCCTGCATCTTGCGGATGGGGCTTTGCTTGTTTGTGCGGCCCGGTTGCTGGCATGCTGCGGCCCGGTGCCGGTCCACGGAACGGGGGTTGGGGACCCCTGTGCTAGACTATAACCATTGACTATGCTGGAAAAAGCATGTGAAGTGCCAAGACTATACTAAAACAGGAAGGAAAAAAATATCCAATCATCTCCTGGCACGTGAACATGATATGATTTGGAAAAAGGACTATACAGGTTGCCTTCGACTTACAACAGTTCATTTAGCGATCAGTTGAAGTTACATCGGCGTTGAAAAAAGTGACTTAATGACCATTTTTCAAACATATGGCCTTTGCTGCATCCCCACGGTCAGTTGATAAAAGTTCAGACCCTTGGCCACTGACTCATATTTATGACGGTTACAGGGTCCCGGGGTCACATTTTGCGACCTTCTGACAAGCGAAGTCAATGGGGGATTCAAGATTCACTTAACAACCGTTGTTACTAACTTAACAACTGCAGCGATTGACTTAGCAACGGTGGCAAGAAAGGTCGTAAAATGGGGTACAAAAAAAATCACAAGAACTGCCTCGCTTAGCAACAGAAATTTTGGACTCAGTTTTGGTTGTAAGTTGAGGACTACCTATATTTTAACTGTACAGAGTACCATCCTCAGCCATGGAAGTGACATTGGGCCAATCGCTGCTCTTAGCTAAATCTATATCAGAGTGCTGTGTTAGGGAAAAAGGAGAGAAGAGAGTACTATATACCGCCCTGAACTCCTGAATAAAAGGCAGGATATATATCTAACAGACATATCTTGATATATATGAAGTTAAACCAGGCAGGAAGTCTGAAACATAGACCACCTACCTCAGGGGTCTTCAAACCTGGCCCTTTTATGACTTGTGGACTTCAACTCCCAGAATTCCTCAGCCAGGCACGCGTGCCTGGCTGAGGAATTCTGGGAGTTGAAGTCCACAAGTCATAAAAGGGCCAGGTTTGAAGACCCCTGACCTACCTGAATTACGATGGAGTGGTCAGATTGTTGGATATTTAATAATAATAATAATAATAATAATAATAATAATAATAATAATAATAATAATAATAATAATAATAATAATAACAACAACAACAACAACAACGACGATGACGACGACAATAATAATAATAATAATAATAATAATAATAATAATAATAATAATAATAATAATAATAATAATAATAAAGTTGGAAGGGACCTTGGAGATCATCTAGTCCAACCCCCTGCTCAGGCAGGAAACCCTATACCATTTCAGACAAATGGCTGTCCAGTCTCTTCTTAAAAACCTCCAGTGTTGGAGCATTCACCGCTTCTGGAGGCAGGTTGTTCCACTGGTTAATTGTTCTAACTGTCAGGAAGTTTCTCCTTAGTTCTAAGTTGCTTCTCTCCTTGATTAGTTTCCATCCGTTGCTTCTTCTCCTGCCTTCAGGCGCTTTGGAGAATAGCTTGACTGCCTCTTCTTTGGGGCAGCCCCTGAGATATTGGAAGACTGCTATCATGTCCCCCCTCAACCTTCTCTTCATTAAAAACTAGACATACCCAATTTCGGCAACCGCTCCTTGTATGTTTTAGCCTCCAGTCCCCTGATCATCTTTGTTGCTCTTCTCTGCACTCTTTCTAGAGTCTCAACATCTTTTTTACATCGTGGTGACCAAAACTGGATGCAGGATTCCAAGTGTGGCCTTACCAAGGCATTGTAAAGTGGTATTAACACTTCACGTGATCTTGATTCTATCCCTCTGTTAATGCAGCCTAGCACTGTGTTGGCCTTTTTGGCAGCTGCAGCACACTGCTGGCTCATATTTAAGTGATTGTCCACTAGGACTCCGAGGTCCCTCTCACAGTTACTACTATTGAGCAAGGTACCCCCTATACTATACCTGTACATTTGTTTTTTCTTGCCTAAATGTAGAACCTTGCTTTTTTCACCATTTCATGTTTATATTTACTGATGTATTCACATCTTGTGAGGCTTTAATTGCTCTCCCAGCAAAGGGCAATCACCAGTGCTGATCATTAAACACTAACTATCACTGTTAGTATTCATCAGTTACATCGGCGTCTCCAAACGTGATAACTTTTAAGACTCGCAGATTTCAACTGGTTGGGGAATTCTGGGACTTGAAGTCCACAAGTCTTAAAATTGCCACGTTCGGAGGCCTCTGAATTAGACATCCATTTCTTAGCAGAGGCCCAATATTTGGCAGTACTTCAAGGACATAAAAATGGTGGTGTATAAGATTAAAGGGCTGTGTCATTTTCCCACAGTATCTAATTAGATGCCCAGGAAATTCCATTAAGTAGCCCTAAAGAATTCACTTTTAATTTTGACTCCCTGTAACTGAAGACAGTTTGATGTAGCAGTTAAGGCAGGGGTGTCAAACTGCCGGCCCGCGGGCCGGATGCATCACGCCAAAACTATGCCCACCATTGCCGGCAATGGGGAAAAAAGTCACGATACGTCGCGTGATGTCGCGAGTTTGACACCCGTGAGTTAAGGCATCAGGCTAAAAACTGGGTGACTGAGTTCTAGTCCTGCCTTAGACATAAAGCCAGCTGGGTGGTCTTGGTCCAGTCCCTTTCTCTCCGCCCTGGGAAGGAGGCAATGGCAAACTATTTTTAAAAAACTTTTCCCAAAAAAACCTGCAGGAACTAGTCCAGGCATTCACCAGGAGTCAAAAACTGTGTTGAAGGCACAAAAGAATTCCCCATTCACCCAAAGTAGCAAATAGCCACCATTATGAGAAACTCTTCACTTGGTCTTCACCTGCCCTCCACCCAACATTTAAATCTATGAAACCATCTAGGATGGTGAAGGCTTACACGTGCTTAGCAATAATGAAAATAAGGCTGTAAATTTGTTACCCTCTGCAGATCTTCACTAAAGAAAGGCTGGGTGGGTCTGGTCAGAAGTTTGTCTACACTACCCAACTCTTGTAAAATCATCAGCTTCCTTGTTGGAGGTGCAATATGCAAGGCGGTTAGTGTATCCTTGTAACTTGTAAGCTGCTTTTGCATGGTGGCTTTGCTGAGCTGCTTCACTGTGTCCACAAGTAATTTCCTTTTCCTTTTACTTCTTTGTTTCTTTAGGAGAGCTAGGTACAAGACACATTCACAAATGACACGTTACATACCAGCCAGGGAGTGCTAAGCAGGTAATAATCACATCAGTGGTGGGATTCAAATATGGGAACAACCGGTTCTCTGTGTGGAGGCCTAGTTTAGAATAGAACAGAACAGAATAACAGAGTTGGAAGGGACCTTGGAGGTCTTCTAGTCCAACCCCCTGCTCAGGCAACAACCCCTATACCATTTCAGGTTTTCGAGGTTCTGATATGCTCTTTAACAATAAAATAGATTTCCAGTAAGTCTCGTGTTCTTCAGCTGGCTTACTTTAACAGCTGAAAAGTGGAGAATTAGATTTAGATTTATTATTGTAATTAATTATATTTTATTTTGAACTGTGTTTTGTATGTAAGTTCTGTAAGCTGCTTAGAATTTGGTTTTAGGCAGTAGGCAAATGCTGTGAATAAATAAACGAACGAATGAATGTAATGTGAGGACAATCCTTTTTAGAAAATAAGGAAGACTAAGAGATGACCACTTCTGTTGAAAAAAACTGTTTACAGTGAAATGCTTTTCTGGATTTGTCATCACTTCTATATTGCATTTTTATTCAAGACAGAAACAAATAATTCTAACCTGAATCAACAAAAGGATAAAGAACAAAGCCATCTTCCTCATTGCACAACAATGTTGTTTCATTAAGTTGGTGATTTCGTGTTTTATGTTTAGATGCAGCCTGGTCCAGATCAAAAGTAGGTCCTGCTGATTCAGACAATCACAGAGTTAGGAGTATGATTCAGGTCACTGAGTCCAATTTCTGTTCAGCAAGAGAATTCAGTGGAGCTCACCTTCAGGTTTAGCCTGTTTGGGACTTAATTACCTAAATGTCTTGCAGAGATATTTTCTTGATTCAAGACTAAAAGAATGGAATCAATTATACCTATCATTTTTTTTTCTTGTCTGTCTGTCTGTCTGTCTGTCTGTCTGTCTGTCTGTCTGTCTGTCTGTCTGTCTGTCTCTATCTATCTATCTATCTATCTATCTATCTATCTATCTATCTATCTATCTATCTATCTATCTATCTATCTATCTATCTATCTATCTATCATCTATCTTCTTCATCATCATCTATATCTATCATCTATTTTTTTCTGTTCTGTCTGTCAATCATTTTTCTTGTCTGTCTGTCTATCTATCTATCACTTTCAATTTATGAATTCATTTTAATCTATCTATCTATCTATCTATCTATCTATCTATCTATCTATCTATCTATCTATCTATCTATCTATATCGCTATCTATCATCTAGCTATCAACATCTATCAATCTATGAATTCATTTCTATCTATCTATCTATCTATCTATCTATCTATCTATCTATCTATCTATCTATCTATCTATCTATCTATCTATCTATCTATCTATCTATCTATCTATCTTTTTTTGTTCTGTCTGTCAAATCATGTTTTCTGTCTGTCTATCTCATTTTCTCTCTTCATCTCTATCATTTTTTTCCTCTGTCTCTCTTTTTCTCTCTCTTCTCTCATAAGAAATGACTCTGGGCCATGAACAATAATTTTCTTATGACCGTGTGGCTAAGAGCATGTCCTTTTTCACAGCAGTGGCCATGGTGTGGAGATCCCTCTGGAAATTTGTGTCACTTCACATACAAATGTTGGGCCTTGAAACCTGAGTGATTTAAGTTGGCTTCAGTATTATTAAAATATTGCTGCCTTATGTTTTTCAGACATTCTGTTGCTCTGTTTTGATTCTGGATTTCATCTGTTTTATTGCAAATCAATTTTAAAGCCTTAGGATGGAAAAGTGGCATACAGTAGAAGCAAATCTTTTGCTAATAAATTCAACAATTTTGTACTAGGTTTTTCACTGAAGAAACTCAAAGGAACTTTAAGAAAAAAAAACCTGTTGAATTAGAACTAATCAAGAAATATGACTGCATCTATTCAGGGCTGAATTAAAGTCTTTAACTTTATTTATGGTTTTATGATGGTCATAAACCATACTTAATTATTGTTGATATGAATAGCTAATTTTCTTATTGTTAAGAAAAAAATGTTATACAGAAATTGCCACAGAAAGTTAGGCTGTTTTTCCTTTTCACTTATTCTAATCTTATTTACTATCACGTTTTTTCCCCTCATAGTAATTTATAAGTAAAAATAACAACTTACGCATACAAACAAGCTGATTCTATGAGAGCTAATGCCATAATAAACACACTTAACATTAAAATACAATAAACTACAGCGTTGTATTTGCAGATACAAACTAATATAGTTATCTGTCTAGATGAAGTTTAATTTCTAGAAGCATTATTTCCCACTAGTAAAACAGTTTAAAGTAAAGCAGCTATAAACTTACCTTTTCTGTTATCAACTGGATCTTTGTTGGGTAAAGGAAGTTCCTCTTCCATGTCAAATATTGCAAGGAGACCATTCTGCTCAGTTCCAAGAACATCATCTTAAGAAAATAATTATAGTACATAAAATAAAAACTATTTTTATGTACATAACTACATATTTTATACAGGTAGTCCTAGACTTACAACCGTTTGTTTAGTGACTGTCTGAAGTTACAATGACACTGAAAAAAAGCAATTGATGACCAGTTCTCACAATTTATGCTGACTGTTGCAGCATCCCCATCATCACAATATCAAAATTGGCATGCATTTATGACAGTTCCACTAGCCCAAGTCATGGGATCAACATTTGAGACTTTCCCAGCCGGCTTCTGACAAGCGAAGTCAATGGGGGAAGCCAGATTTGCTTAATGACCACATGATTCAGTTAACAACTGCAGTGATTTGCTTAACAACCATGGCAAAAGGGCGTAAAATGGAGTACGACTCACTTAGCAACTGCCTTGCTTAGCAACAGAAATGTTGGGCTCAATTGTGGTCGCACGTCGAGGACTATGTAGAAAAAATGCAAAAGGCTTTACTAGAACATAACAAACTTACTAAACGTTTGGGGTAACTTATGCACATCTTAGAAAATCTATTGGTCGGCTAGTCAGACTGGATTTTGTTCCTACTTACCAATCATATCTCTTCCAGCTCCTTCATCTCCAAATCCATCATACTCTAGTGCAATTTTGTCTCCAGTTAAATTCGAAGCACTGTGATCAGCCAGGAGACTATTGGAACTATTTATTAAACTGTCACTGAGAAAGCTACCGTGCCTTGGAATTTCAATTTCGTCATCTGTGAGAAATACACATGAATGACTCAGCTATGTTTATATATCTCGGACATACAATACTTTGCAGCGAGTTAAAATCAGTTGCTTATTAAAAACTGAACCCAGAACGCAAGTTTTGAAAATGAAATTTGTATTTTGATTTATGAGGGGGAAAAAAATTGCAGCCTCACTCACCAAAACTGCCACCATTGAGAACATTCTGCCCATAAAATTCTCTCAATGTGATGTCCTCAGTTTTGCTCTGGTGCAGTGTAAAATGTTGGGCGACCTCAATGGCCCTATTAGAAAAGAAAAAATAATGAAATATGGGATGATTTTATAAAAACAGTTTTGGTGGAAGGCAAAGGGAATAAACCTGCTCAAGAACATATGCTGTTTTGGAGGGGATAAGGTCACAATTGAAATATACTGTATATTGTTAGTTCTTATATGAGAAGAAATATAGGTAATAAAAATGGTCTCCAGGGGTGTGGGTGCACTGTAGTATTTGTATTTTTTTATATTGTTTTTTATTTAGATTTATATGTGTTGTATTATTTGTATTATTTATATGTGTTGTATTATTTGTATTTGAATAAAATAAAATTTATAAAAAAAAAATAAAAAAAAGAAAGGATTTTAGGAAATGCTACATACCTGGACCATAACTTCCTAATTCAGAAAATGTATCCATACAACATTTTAATATATTTGGTCCTAATTAAATTGCATTTCCACCGCCCTTCACTTACTACTCCATAATAGGATTAAGAAATGTTTAGTAGCACAGATTTACTAACAAAGGCTTCTTCAGTTACTACATTCATCTTTCTTTATCCAAAAAATATAGTTCAAGAATTAAAAACTAGCAATGTACAGGTAGTCCTCGACTTATGACCATAATTGGGCCCAACATATCTGTTGCTAAGTGTTAAATGAGTTTTGCCCCATTTAACGATTTTTTTTTGCCACAGTTGTTAAGAGAATCACTGTAGCTGTTAAGTTAGTAACACAGTTGTTAAGTAAATAGGGCTTCCCCATTGACTTTGTTTGTCAGAAGGTTGCAAAAAGGGATCACACGACCCTGGGGCAGGACAACCTTCATAAATACATGCCAGTTGCCAAGCCTCTGAATTTTGATCACGTGATCACGGGGATGCTTCAATAGCCCTAAGTGTTAAAAGCGGTCATAAGTCACTTTTTTCAGTGCTGTTGTAACTTCAAGCGATCACTAAATGAACTGTTGTAAGTCGAAGACTTTCTGTATTTTATCAGTCTATTGTTATTGTAAAAATATTACTCTGGACTATGAAAAAGTTTAAGAAAATCCAATTAATCCCCACGAATGAAATCTAGTGCTCTGTGTTGTTCTGACCTATAGTAAATCTAGCCTGAGTAAGTGGATTGAAAACAGAGAAGTGATCCCTTACAATCAAGTCGTAACTACATAGAAAATAAGAGTTGTTTGATATTCAGGATGCTGAGAGGGAGGGAAATGAGAGCAGAATGGAAAATGGCACTGAGAAAAGCTGTATTAAAGTGACAGATGAACTATAACTAGACAGAACTGTGGATTTGCCAGGCAAGGAGAGACAGTAGCTCAAATTCATCGTCATAAAAAATAAAATGTATAATGGGAAAGGAACTATAGAGCAGTACAGGTCGTCCTTGACATACAACCACAATCGAGCCCCAAATTTTTGTTGCTGAGACAGTTGTTAAGTGAATTTTGCCCTATTTTACAAACCCTCTTGCCATGGTTATTCAGTGAATCACTGCAGTAGTTCAGTGAGTAACAATGTTGTTAAGTGAATCTGGCTTCCCCATTGACATTGCGTGTCACAAGATGACAAAAGGTGATCGCATAACTCCAGGATACTGCAACTGTCATAAATATGAGTCAGTTGCCAAATATCTGAATTTTGATCACATGACAATAGGAATGCATTTGCAATGATCATAAGTGTGAAAAACAGTCATAAGTGACTTTTTTCAATGCGGTTATAACTTTGAATGGACACTAAATGAATGATTGTAAGTCAAGGACTTAGCAGAGAAAGAGGATTGTGATTTTGTTCCTCCACGTGTACAGGTAATCCTTGACTTATAACAGTTCATTTAATGACCATTCAAAGTTACAATGGTACTGAAAAAAGGGACATGACCCTTTCACACAAGAGTTGTAGCATCCCCAGGGTCACATAATCAAAATTCAGAAGCTTAGGAACTGGTTCATATTGATGACGGATGCAGTGTCCTGGGATCATCTGATTAGCTTCTGTGATCTTCTGAAAAGCAAAGTCCATGGGGAAGCCAGATTCACTTAACAACCATGTTATTAACTTAACTGCAGTGATTCACTTAACAACTGTGGCAAGAAAAGTCGTAAAATGGGGCAAAAACTCACTGAACAAATGTTTCACTCAGCAACATAAATTTTGTGCTCAATGGCGGTCATAACCTGAGGATTGCCTGTAATGTAGAAGCATGCATATTTTCTGCTATAAAGTTTTGAGTAATTCACCATCTATGAGAAAAGGGAATTCAGAGGGAATTCACTCCCTTTTCACTTGTTCTATACTTAGCAATAAACGAATGTGGGAAAATATTTACTTCGTGTCTGGAAGTTGGGTGTCAAAATCATGAAACTCTTCAGGCAATGTGATGGCATCATAATTTGCCTCAGAATTTCCTTTAGGAAGGTCGACAAGCCCTGAAGAAAAATGCATAACATAAGATTAACTGTGGGATGATGTAGCTTTATACATCCTGCAAGATAAAAATGGACAGGCGTTTGAAGGCATCCAGCAAATGCACTCACATTTTTTAAACTTTCACCTAGTACAAGGTCCCTTCCAGCTCTATTCTAGTCAACAGAAGACATTAATTAGATGGCAGAAAAGTGTGCAGAGAAGAGCAACAAAGATGATCTAGCCTGGAGGCTAGAACATATAAGGAATGGTTGCTGGAATTGGGTATGTCCAGTTTAATTAAGAGAAGGACGAGGGGGGACATGATAGCAGTCTTCCAATATCTCAGGGGCTGCCCCAAAGAAGAGGGAGTCAAGCTATTCTCCAAAGCGCCTGAAGGCAGGACAAGAAGCAACGGATGGAAACTAATCAAGGAGAGAAGCAACCTGGAACTGAGGGGAAATTTCCTGACAGTTAGAACAATTAATCAGTGGAACTATTTGCCTCCAGAGGTTGTGAATGCTCCAACAGTGGAGTTTTTTAAAGAAGAGACTGAACAGCCATTTGTCTGAAATGTAGAGGGTTTCCTGCCTGAGCACGGGGTTAGACTAGAAGACCTTCAAAGTCTCTTCCAATTATTATTATTATTATTATTATTAAATATTATTTGATTTGTCAACTGAATAATGATACAATTACAAAAATATTCTGCTACTAGTGCAATTCTGGACATGACTATTCAGAAATAACCCCCATTGTAATCTTTGGAATTTACTTCTACTTTGATTTTTAGAATTGCAATCTCTACATGGTCCAACACTTGTCTGAAATGGTATAGGGCATGGGTCGGCCATCCGAAACGTCGGATGAGCCGCACGGACCCATTTAGCTTAAAAAAAAAAAACGCTGGGAGCCGCGCGTTCGCGCATGCGCGCGCGCCCCCGCGCATGCGCGCGGCCCCGTTCGCGCATGCGCGCGCGCCCCGCGCATGCGCACCCACGCACCCGCGCATGCGCGCGCCGTTCGCGCATGCGCGCGCGCCGTTCGCGCATGCACACCTGCGTGCGCGCACCCCCCGCACCCGCCCGCGCATGCGCGCATGCGCTCGCCAAAATGGCGGAGGAGGCTCCGGAGCCGCAGGTAAGGCCTCAAAGAGCCGCATGCGGCTCCGGAGCCGCGGGTTGCCGACCCGTGGTATAGGGTCTCCTGCTTGAGCAGGGGGTTGGAGTAGAAGACCTCCAAGGTCCCTTTCAGCTTTATTCTGATTCTGATCTTGAGACTGCCTTCCAACTATTATCTCATGAATCCTGAACCCTTGCAAACCACTTCTTTTGTTTTCAAAAATCAAAGCCCTTTCTTCAGGCTACAATTAATAAGCTGATTATTAATAATAAGTAGGGGGAAATCATACCTGGTTGAAAAGTTGATTGCATTTTAAGTAGGGCTTCACTGCAATCTGTCAAAAGATACTTGGTTTTTCTGTGATAGATCTTCACCACTCCTAACAAAAGGTGTCCCGAGGTACGAAGAGCAATTTTAAACTGGGGGGAAAAAGTTGGTATTATCTAGTATTAGTGCGAAAGATCACAATAGAATTAAGAGTAATTCTTCTCGTTCTCATTTTTCTTAAAACAAGTTTAAGAGAGTAGCTGATGGTCCCCAAATGGGAAGAAAGGGCATCACTTTCAGGAAATACTGGGTTAATCTTGTCATGTTTAGGCATGAAAGCTGGCTGAATGACTTTTTGGGCCAATCACCAGGAGACTGGGAGTTTTAGTCCCGCCTTAGGCATGAAAGCTGGCTGAATGACTTTTTGGGCCAATCACCAGGAGACTGGGAGTTTTAGTCCCACCTTAGGCATGAAAGCTAGCTGGGTGACTTTTTGGGCCAATCACCAGGAGACTGGGAGTTTTAGTCCCGCCTTAGGCATGAAAGCTGGCTGAATGACTTTTTGGGCCAATCACCAGGAGACTGGGAGTTTTAGTCCCACCTTAGGCATGAAAGCTAGCTGGGTGACTTTGGGCCAATCACCAGGAGATGGTGAGTTCTAGTCTTGCCTTAGGCATGAAAGCCAGGTGGGTTGACTTTAGTTTAGGCCAGGGATAGGCAACCTTGGCTCTTTTATGACTCGTGGACTTCAACTCCCAGAATTCCTGAGCCAGTATGGCTCAGCTTGGAAACCTCTCCCTTTCCCCTCAGCATGGCTTGGTCAGGAATTCTGGGAGTTGAAGTCCACGAGTCATAAAAGAGCCAAGGTTGCCTACCCCTGGTTTAGGCCAATTACTCTCTCTCAGCCCACTTCACAGGGTGGTTGTTGTGGGGAAAATAGGAGGAGGAGGAATGTTTGCTGCCTTGAATTACTTATAAAGTAATAAAGGCAGGATAAAAATTAAATAATTACAAATGGCTCCATTTGCAGAGGTTGAAAGGGGTAATTTAGACCAATGAGTCCAAGCTCTTGTTTAGCACAAGAACCCAATTTAACACATCCCTAACAGTTGGCTGCCTGGTCTGTGTCTTGATATATATCCAGTGAAAAATATGCTCAATATCACTTGGGATAATTGTTTCTATCACTGAACTGCTCCTATTGTTAGGAAGCGTTTTGAGCTAGAATCTGCCTTCCTGTAACTTAAAAACATCATTCTATATCTTACATACTGAGGTAATAGAGATGTTGACTTTCTTTGGTGTAACAATCCTTTTTAGGTTTTTTTTGCAAGACTAAACATATCCAGATCCTCAAGGTCTTGCTGTAGAACTTAATTTACAATGCCGCACCCAATGCTAAATAAAAAATAGGGGACATTATTTTTGAGAGTCATACCTTAGGGGAGAGTATCTTTTCAATGGTAGCTTCTAAATTGCATTCAAATATGTGAGCCTTTGTGACTTTCTTATCCCAGTGAGCAGCCAACCATATCTTGGACAAAGGCCCACGCTTATTCATAAGCAGCTGCATGTAGAACATTTTGCCAGAAATGTGTTCCTTAACTTGGCAAGCTAGAGGGAAGAAAATATTTTAAATGTTGAATACGTCATTTTTGGTAAAAATTCAAAGCTAAAATAAAAAAAAAACACGGCAATCTTAATTTGAAATAAATGATTTGCAAAAATGGGGAAACCCTTTAATTTTTATAGTTCCATGTTTTCATGCTTCCGAGTAGTTTTAAACAAATGCATTACTTTTGTACAATCTAAGTAACTGCTTAAAATACTATTGGCTACTTGTGATTAGGATACGTCATCTGTATATATGTTATAATGAATTTATCTTCATGCAACATTTATGTACTAAAACAGTTTCCAAATCAAACTAATAACATTATTGAAATACATAATTTCGACAAAGTGAATACATTGAAACAATGTTGTTTTCCTTGCTTCTGTTGCAAAAATAAGAAAATTGTTAGTTTTCTCAATGAATTTTAGTTTATTTGAAAGATGTAAGTCCAATTTTATTCATGTGGCAGTAAGGAGTAAGCAAGGAACTACAATAATCAAACATATTAGGGTATGCAAACATTTTTTTACAAATCACAAAGAAAATACACACAAGAATGAAATACGAGATAGAACTTCTGGGGGAAGTTTTTTTGAAAAGGTCCACATGTAAGAATGGTTTGGGGTGCAAGTCTATGGAGATTCTCAGTCATCCAGGTCATGGTTGTCCCAAAGATGCTTTTTCACGAGGCAACTGGACTTTGTTTTTCTTTGAAGATGTTTCACTTCTCATTCAAGAAGCTTCTTCAACTATGACTGGATGGAGGGGGAATGGAAGGATTTATACTCCTTGCAGATAGCTGGTCATTTGCATTCTTTTAGAAAGTCGTTGATGCTACCTGGGATGCAAGCAAAGCTTTCATGAGAGGTTACTTTATACAACATATACATGAATTCCTATTCCTATTCCTACCTATTTTGGGTGAGATAAAAAAAGAAGAAAAGAGTTAAAAGAAGTTTCCAAAGAAGATATTTCTCAACATATTAAGTTTCTACAGGACTTTTCTACAGGAAAAGTTGGAACTTGGTTGATAGTTAAGATGGCTGAATCAAGGGATGATCTCAGAATAGGAGCACCATTACATCTTTCAAAGACCAAGTCTGTTAACAGGTTATTCCTTAGTCTGTGGTCGTAGTTAATAATTCAAATAGATTTGCATAAAAACCACAACTTCCAGTAAGGTATGAGTTTCTGGTGAGGCTTCAAGGCAAAGTCTAGATATCCCCAAAGGAGTGGGGACAGCACTGCAGTGGACACTGGTGAATTCTGGCTAGCAAATTCTCTCTGGAAATAGGAGATATCATGAGATTGCCCACTTCTATTCTGGACAGTTGCTCCTTGTGAATTGTTTAGTCACCAAGTCATGTCCAACTCTTCGGAACCCCATGGACCACAGCATGCCAGGCCTCCCTGTCCTCCAGTGTCTCCCGGAGTTTGCCCAAATTCACGTTCATTGCGTTGATGACACCATCTAACCATCTCATCCTGTCGTCCCCTTCTCCTTTTGCCTTCCATCTTTCCCAACATCAGGGTCTTTTCCAAGGAGTCCTCTCTTCTCATTTGGCGGCTTCAGTTTCAATATCTGTCCTTTCAACAGTCAGGGTTGAATTCCTTTCAGATTGACTGATTTGATCTCCTTGCAGTCCAAGGGACTCTCAAGTCTTCTCCAGAACCACAATTCAAAGCATCAATTCTTCAGTGCTCAGCCTTATGTTCCAATTCTCACAGTCATACAGTACTACTGGGAAAACCATAGCTTTGACTATACCGACCTTTGTCGGCAAGGTGACGTCTCTGCTTTTTAATATGCTGTCTAGATTTGCCATAGCTTTCCTGCCAAGAAGCAAACTTTTTTTAATTTCATGGCTGCAGTCCCTGTCTGCAATGATCTTGGAGCACAAGAAAATAAAATCTGTCACTGCTTCCATTTCTTCCCCTTCAATTTGCCAGGAAGTGATGGGACCAGAAACCATCTTAGTTTTTTTTAATGTTGAGTTTCAAGCCAACTTTTGCACTCTCCTCTTTCACCTTATCAAGAGCCTCTTTAGTGTCTCGTCACTTTCTGCCATTAGAATGTTATCATCTGCATATCTGAGGTTGTTGATATTTGTCCTGGCAATCTCAATTCCGGTTTGTGATTCATTCTGCCTGGCATTTTGCATGATGTACTCTACATACTGGTATAAGTTAAATTACAAGGGCGACAATAAACCACCTTGTCATACTCCTTTCCCTATTTTGAGCCAATCAGTTGCTCCATGTCCAATTGCTTCTTGACCTGCATGCAGGCGTCTCAGAAGACAGGTAAGGTGGATTGGCACTCCCATCCCTTTAAGAACTTGCCACAATTCGTTGTGATCCACACAATCAAAAGCTTTAGCATAGTCAATGAAACAGGGATAGATGGTTTTTCTGGAACTCTCTTGCTTTCTCCATAATCCAGCAAATGTTGTCAATTTGATCTCTAGTTCCTCCGACTCTTCAAAACCCAGCTGGTAGTTCTTGGTTCACATACTATTGAAGCCTAACTTGTAGGATTTTGAGTGCAACCTTGATAGCATGTGAAATGAGCACAATTGTACGGTAGTTTGAACATTCTTCGGCATTGCCCTTTTGGGGATTGGAACGTAAACTGCTCTTTTCCAATCCTGTGGTCACTGTTGAGCTTTCCAAATTTGCCGGTGTATTGAGTGCAGCACTTTAACAGCATTATCTTTTAGGATTTTAAATAGCTAAGTTGGAATACCATCGCCTAGCTTTGTTGTCGGTAATGCTAAGGTCGGTAATCAACTAAGGTTCAGTTGATTTTGCCCTGCAGGATATCTGGCTTGAAGTCAGCGATCACACCATTGTGATTATCAGGGAAAACAAGACCATTCTCATATAGTTCTTCTGTGTATTCTTGCCACTTCTTAATCTCTTCTATTTCTGTTAGGTCCTATTTTTGTCCTTTATCATGCCCATCTTTGCACGAAATGTTCCGTTGGTATCGCCAATTTTCTTGAAGAGATTTTTCCCAGTCTTTCCCATTCTATTACTTTCCTCTGTTTCTTTGCACTGCCATTTAAGGCCTTATTTCTCCTTGCTATTCTCTGGAAATCTGCATTCAGTTGGGCGTATCTTTCCCTTTCTTCCTTATCTTTTGCTTTCCTTCTTTCCTCAGCTATTTGTAAAGCCTCATCAACCAATTGGTAGATTTTTATAGTTTTTAAAATGATTTTACATGTCTTTTAATTTCTAATTGGGAGCTTTGGGAGAATCTGGAGGCTAAATCATACAATGAATGGTTGCAGGAACTGGGAATGGTCAGTCTAAAGAACAGAAAGAATAGGGGCGACGTGATAGCAGTCTTCCGATATCTAAAGGGCTGCCACAAAGTAGAGGGGGTCAACCTATTCTCCAAAGCACCTTAAAGCAGGACAGGAAGCAATGGGTAGAATAACAGAATAACATAGTTGGAAGGGACCTTGAAGGTCTTCTAGTCCAACCCCCAGTTCAAGCAGGGAATCCTACACCATTTCAAACAAATGGTTGTCCAGTCTCTTTTTGAAAACCTCCATTGTTGGAGCACCCAGAACTTCTGGAGGCAAGCTTTTCAATGGATTGATTGTTTCAATTGTCAGGAAGTTTCTTAGTTCCAGGTTGCTTCTCTCCTTGATAAAAGTTTCCATCTGTTGCTTCTTTTTCTGCCTTCAGATGTTTTGGAGAATAGGTCAGTTCCCTCTTCTTTGAGGCCGCCCCTCAAATGGAACAAGACTGGAGGGATGAAATAAGGTCTCCTGCTATGGGCATGGGGGTTGGACTAGAAGACCTCCAAGCTCCCTCCTAGCCCTAGGGTTCTATGATTCTAACTAAAGAACATTCTTAACGTGTAACATGGTGACAAACGGTTGCCTATTTGTTGGGAGATTTTCAAGGATTGGATCACCCTTTGTCTAGGATGGAATAAAGATTCCTGCTTTGGGCCAGGGGGTTGGACTAGAAGACCTCGGAGGTCCCGTCTCAGCCCCTAGGATTACTTATTACATTGATATGTCACCCATCTCTCTTGTCAGCAACTCTCTGGATGGTTTTATAAATCTCTGTGACGGAGGCACTAAAAAAGGGGGCGATTTGCGAGAAAACATGAGAAAATAGAATAAGATTTACCGAAAAATTAAAACACGGTTTGTGTATGTCGGGGGAGGAATCCGGCAAGATCACCTTCCCCATGGACATCATAACCCATCATCCCCAAGTAGGCGACCCCGATAGGGAAGCAAAGCTGCGATCGCGGGAGGCAGCCCGAGGTTTTAACTTTTTCCCTCCTTCCCTTATTTGCCAATTGGGAAGGAGTTTTTTTTTCTCTCTCTCTCTCTCTCGGCCATAAAAACCGGATTAATGAAAGAAGCAAAGGCATTTGCTGAGGTGATTCGTTTCGAAATCCTGTCCTTCCGGGATAAGAAGGCAGAGAGGGAGCTCCTATGCGCAAAAAAAAGAGGATTTAATTTAGTTTTAAATTAGTTTATACTAAGCATGCAAATTCTCCTCAGGGACCTAGAAGGCAGCTCTCACCTCAGGAGTGTTCCCGCCCAAAAACGCAAATAAAGCACGCATGCGTGGTTTTTTAAAGGCCAAGTGCGCCTGCGCGCGCGGGATTTAACATTCTCCCTTCTCGCGCGCTAGACTGGGAGCCGCGTCCCCGACGCGCAGGCGCGGATGTTTAGGCGAGCCGAGGGGGACGAGCAAGAGGGAAGGAGGAGGCAGGGCAGAGGGTGTGATGTTCGAGGGGGTGGGCGGGGCTTAAATGACGTCATCCAATTCCAAGTGGAATAGAATAGAATAGA
Source organism: Azemiops feae (assembly GCA_023970755.1). Classification (NCBI taxonomy): domain Eukaryota; kingdom Metazoa; phylum Chordata; class Lepidosauria; order Squamata; family Viperidae; genus Azemiops; species Azemiops feae. The sequence continues at coordinate 204,726 of JALGBA010001431.1, forward strand.
ATAGAATAGAATAACAGAAACAGGAAATAGAATAGAATAGAATAGAATAGAATAGAATAACAGAAACAGGAAATAGAATAGAATAGAAATAGAATAGAATAACAGAAACAGGAAATAGAATAGAATAGAATAGAATAGAATAGAAATAGAATAGAATAACAGAAACAGGAAATAGAATAGAATAGAATAGAAATAGAATAGAATAGAATAACAGAAACAGGAAATAGAATAGAATAGAAATAGAATAGAATAACAGAAACAGGAAATAGAATAGAATAGAATAGAATAGAATATAGCTGGAAGGGACATTGGAGGTCTTCTAGTCCAGCCCCCTGCTCAAGCAGGAGAACCTACGCTGTCTCAGACAGGTGACTGTCCAGTCTCTTCTTGAAAATCTCCAGTGATGGAGCGCCCACGATTTCTGGTGGCAGGCTGTTCCACTGGTTAATTGTCCTCACTGTCAGGAAGTTTCTCCTTAATTCCAGGTTGCCCCCCCCCCTCATCTATCTAATCTACCATTACCTATTCTATATCTGGTGGCGCAGTGGTTAGAATACAATATTGCAGACTAACTCTGCCGACTGCCAGGAGTTCAATCCTGACCAGCTCTAGGTTGACTCGGCCTTCCATCCTTCCGAGGTCGGTAAAACGGGGACCCAGATTGTTGTGGGCAATAGGCTGATTCTGTAAGCCGCTCAGAGAGGGCTGTAAAGCCCTGTGAAGCGATATATAAGTCTAAGGGCTATTGCTATTCTCTCTTGACACCAGCCAGGGCTCCCTTCTCCGGCCGGCCGGCCGGCCAGCAAGCCAGCCCATCCCTGACCTCGTTCTCTCATTCTTCCCTGTTATTTTATTGCTGTTTCTGGAGGTTGTGTTCAATTGACTCATGGAAATCTGCCTGCTGGGCATCAGACATTCCGCAGACGGGAACGAGGTCAGAGCAGTTCAGCCGAGTGGAAAGGCAGCGGTTTTGAAGCTGCATCAGCAGACGAGAAGAGAAAGCCTGCAGCAGCTGGTGCCTCCGCCAGGAAAGTCAGATGCTCAATGCCGGATGACGTTTTCCTGGCAGATGTGGAGGACTGACATCGCCCGGGCGATGCTCTAGGACTATAATTACCAGTGTGCAGAATCCAGATGGCGGCTAGAGGGCAGCAGGGGGGACTGACTGAGCTGCCAGCGCTGGGTCATCTCAACTTGGTCAGCCCTGCCAGGAGCTCCTTGACTGGGTTTTTTTTTTAGAGCGGCTCAACAGAGGGAAAAGCAGCAGCAGTAGCAGGGGGAGTCTGGGAAGCATGCCGGACCAGATTGGATGGATAGAAATGACTGGGAGAAGCCGGTCCCTCAGGCAACCCAGTCCCAAACCACAAAGGGCTTTAAAAAGGGCAAGCAACAGCCTGAATTGCACTCAGAAACACACCTGTGCCCTGCTTGGGGCAACATCCTTTCAAGATTCCGTTCAAGATTCCGAGAAAGCATCCTTTCAAGATTCCTTTCAAGATTCCATCCGAGATTCCAAGAAAGCATCCTTTCAAGATTCCTTCCAAGATTGCTTCTGTTGAAAGAAAAATCTTCATCAGGGTCCAGTCCAAGCTGGGAATAAACAAAATGGAGACTGCTTTAGAAAGAAGGTTGTAGTTTATTGAAGAGGAGAGCCAGACAGAAGCATGGCTCTGGGAAAGCTGAACACATGTAGTAGGGAGTGGTGGGTTTTTACACCTTCTTGGGCTTTTGTTTGGAGTTGTTCCTGTGGCATGAACTTTGACCTGAGTCTGAGTGTGCCTTTCTGGTATTCTGATGGTGGTGGGTTAATCCTATTATGTCCCAAAGGTCATATCCTGCTTCCCTGGGGCTGATGGCTGATGACTATGTCCTGTGTTGGATTTTTTGGTGTGAGGGATTGTTGATTCTAGGGATCTTTGTCTTTCTAATCCCATCATCTCTATGCTTCCAGGTGCCAGTCTTTCTGAAAGGATTATGATATCTGCATTTCTACAGAGCTGGTTTCTGCTTGGGGGAGGGAGACTTGGGGCTATTAAGAAAAACTGGGCATGCTTTTCTGCCTTTTTAAAATCCTTTGAGGAAATATAATATTCTGCTCTTTTAATATTTCCTTCTCTGGAGGGGGGGGCTGACTTCCCACAATCCCCCCTTTGTGCCATATAACTGTGGATGACACACTTTTACTGGCACAAGATTAAAAATTTCCTAAACTTACCCAGGCTGCATTGGCCAAGCTGGTTGAGAATGATGGGCTGTGTAATGCAGCACATCTAGAGTGAGTCTGGCAAACATCTCGTTAATTGCGAAGGCTTAAGGTGTGCCGAGTCATCTCTTCAAATCAAGTGAATGCAGTTTGGATAGATTCCCTACAGCGGTGCAAGATATTAATTAGATGAAATAAAATAGAGATGCTGTACAGAAATTGGTCAGCCTGTGAGATTTAGATTTTGTTTTTGAGGGCCCCTTTATTCTGAATTAGATAAACCTTTCCTTCCCTTCCCTTTCCTTCCCTTCCCTTTTTCTCTATTGCTTTGCCATGTCTTTTTCTTCCTTTCCTTTCCTTTCCTTTCCTTTCCTTTCCCCTTTCCCCTTTCTCCTTTCTCCTTTCTCCTTTCTCCTTTCTTCTTTCCTTCCTTTCCCCTTCCCTTCCCTTCCCCTTCCCTTCCCTTCCCTTCCCTTCCCTTCCCTTCCTTCCTTCCCTTCCCTTCCTTTCCTTTCCTTCCTTTCCTTCCCTTCCCTTCCCTTCCCTTCCCTTCCTCTTTCCTTCCCTTCCCTTCCCTTCCCTTCCCTTCCCTTCCCTTCCCTTCCCTTTCCCTTTCCTTTCCTTCCTTCCTTCCCTTTTCCTTCCCTTCCCCTTCCCTTCCCTTCCCTTCCCTTCCCTTCCCTTCCCTTTCCTTTCCTTTCCTTTCCTTCCCTTCCCTTCCCTTCCCTTCCTCCCTTCCTTCCTTCCCTTCCTTCCTTCCTTCCTTCCTTCCTTCCTTCCTTCCTTCCTTCCTTCCTTCGCCTTTTTTGTATTACAGCCATCTTTTAAAAACATCTGAGCCTGTGTGTTAGGAATTGTCAGACATACAGACACAGACAAACACACACACACAGACACAATTTGCTATTTGCAGGTTCACACGTTTAAAATTGCAGTTTACCTAGCTCCAATTAGCAAGTAATTTTATTTTGTCAATAAAATATTTGGATGCTAGTGCTGATATGTGTCTATATGCATGTACATACATATAAGAGAAAACCAATTCTTCTGCCTTTTGTTTGGAAAATGAAGGGCAACTTGCTGAACAAATGAATCCTGGCTGCAGAAACTATTAATGTGCAAACTCTTCCTTTGCATCCAGTCTGCTCATTCCTTCTCACAGGATTTGACATTTTTTTTCTTTGCAGGCACAAAATATTTCTCTCCGTTGGGAATTTGCTAATGTGTGGAACCATAACTGGCTGGCTGGGGAATTCTGGGAGTTGAAGTCCAGCCATCTTCAAGAGGCCAAGCTGCATGGCTGGCTGGGGAATTCTGGGAGTTGAAGGCCACCCATCTTCAAGTAGCCACAGTGCATGGCTGGCTGGGGAATTCTGGGAACTGAAGTCCACCTATCTTCAAGGGGGCACAGAGCATAGCTGGCTGGGGAATTCTGGGAACTGAAGTCCACCCATCTTCAAGTAGCCACAGTACAGGGCTGGTTGGGGAATTCTGGGAGCTGAAGTCCACCCATCTTCAAGCGGGCACAGAGCATAGCTGACTGGAGAATTCTGGGAACTGAAGTCCACCCATCTTCAAGGGGGCACAGAGCATAGCTGACTGGGGAATTCTGGGAATTGAAGTCCACCCATCTTCAAGTAGTCACGGTGCATGGCTGGTTGGGGGAATTCTGGGAACTGAAGTCCACCCATCTTCAAGAAGCCAAGCTGCATGGCTGGCTGGGGAATTCTGGGAGTTGAAGTCCACCCATCTTCAAGTAGCCATGGTGCATGGCTGGCTGGGGAATTCTGGGAACTGAAGTCCACCCATCTTCAAGAAGCCATGCTGCATGGCTGGCTGAAGAATTCTGGGAGTTGAAGTCCAGCCATTGTCAAGTAGCCACAGGGCATGGCTGGTTGGGAGAATTCTGGGAGCTGAAGTCCACCCATCTTCAAGTAGCCACGGTGCATGGCTGGTGGGGGAATTCTGGGAGTTGAAGTCCACCCCTTCTTCAAGCTCCCGAGGGTGAGAAAAACTGGAACAGATCTTTGTCTGGTTGAAGTTCATCGTAAGAGGCCAAGGTGTTGCCACAGAGTTCTTTCTGATCACGGGAGAGAATTTCTCCGGCTTGCCCGTATTTTGTGGGACCTTCTAGGTGGAAGGGCACCCCTCATGTCTTCTGAACTCGAGCGGGCTCTGGCCCCGAACCCGTTCCTGCTGGGATTGGCACTCCCCCAGTCTGCACAGACCAGCTTCAGCTCCCACAGCGTGGTGTGTAGTTTCTTCAGCTTCTCCAGTAGCTGCTGGTCCTGCAGCTTCATTTCCTGCTGAAAAAGGGAGCAAACAAGAGAGTGGGTGCATTCACACAGCACTCTTAACCCGGCTAGCCCGTCAATCTATTGTCTTGGTTCACACAATATATGGGTCCATAAATCAATGAAATGGATTGTCTTCAACCAAGGTTATCACTCTGTTAACTCTGGCAGCCCTGTAAATGAGCTAATTCAGCATGTATGAATGCAGCTAAAGCAGGGGTCTTCAAACTTGGGCCTTTTATGACTTGTGGACTTCAACTCCCAGAATTCCTCAGCCAGCGTGCCTGGCTGAGGAATTCTGGGAGTTGAAGTCCACAAGTCATAAAAGGCCCAAGTTTGAAGACCCCTGTTCTATAGAATATATAAGGCAGGTATGAGCATTTTGAGGAAATCTTGAAGGAACATTCTGGAAAAAAAGAGTAGCTAGAGGCCTAGTTCAGATTTTTGTTGGCTGCTTTGTGGCTCCGCGGCTGGAAGATAGGTAATTATCACTAAATGTAGAACAAGGGTAAGATTTATGCTTTTTTTCCCCTCATAAAGAATGTAATACAGGTATGTAGTCCCAAACCAGGGGTCTTCAACCTTGGCCACCTCATGACTTGTGGACTTCAACTCCCAGAAGTCCTCAGCCAGTGTGGCTGGCTGAGGAATTCTGGGAGTTGAAGTCCACAAGTCATAAAACGACCAAGTTTGAAGACCCCTGAGCTAAAGAATGTTAGGAATCGCCTTTGTTTGGTTACAGAATAGGTGGGCTTCCATACAGGCAGTCCTCGACTTACGACCGCGAGCGAGCCCAAAATTTCTGTTGCTAAGTGAGACAGTTGTCGAGTTTGGCTCCATTTTACAACCTTTCTTGGCCCAATTGTTCGGTGAATCCCTGGAGTTAGTAACGCGGGTTGTTAAATAAATCTGGGCTTCCCCCTTGACTTTGCTTGTCAGAAGGTCGCAGAAGGGGATCACGTGACCCCAGGACGCTGCGACCGTCATAAATACGAGTCAGTGGCCAAGCGCCTGAATTTTGATCACGTGCCCGTGGGGGGATGCTGCAAAGGTTGTAAGTGTGAAAAACGGTCGTCAGTCACTGAAATGTTGTCCCTTTGACCCCTTGGATTGGCTTGTAAGTAGATCAAGCAGCTTCGTGAGATCTGGCCCCTTTCCTGGCCGGATGCTGCCTGAGCTTCCAAGAGGAATTGAGGGCTACACCAGGCAGGGGGTGCACGCAGCAGGACCCCCGCAGGTTGCCTCTCTGTACAAGGACACCCTCTTCCCCCCCCCTCTTCAAAGCCCCCATGCAGCTGAGTGATCCTGGAAACCGCCCCCCCCCCTCAAATGAGAAATCACAGCAATTAGCCGTGCGGTGCTGACGTTGCTATGCCACTGAATGGGAAGGGAAGGGAAGGGAACTGAGGTTACAGCACGAAGAAAGCTCATTCGTTTTCAAAGAATTTTCAGAGCAGGTTGAAATGGAAGAAGGGAGGAAGGAAGGAAAGGAAGGAAGGAAGGAAGGAAAAAAGGAAAGAAGGGAGGGAGGGAGGGAGGGAAGAAGGGAGGGTGGAAAAATTGAGTGGAAGGAAGGAGAATGGGGAAGGAAGGAAGGAAGGAAGGAGAATGGGGAAGGAAGGAAGGAAGGAAGGAGAAATTGGATGGAAGGAAGGAAAGGAAGGAAGGAAGGAAGAAATTGGATGGATGGATAGAAGGAAGTCACTTTTGGGTGAAGCTCAGGAATAACTTCCTTAGAATAGAATAGAATAGAATAGAATAGAATAGAATAGAATAGAATAGAATAGAATAGAATAGAATAGAATAGAATAGAATAGAATAGAATAGAATAGAATAGAATAGAATAGGAAGGGACCTGGGAGGTCTTCTAGTCCAGCCCCCTGCTCAAGCAGGAGAACCCATACCATCTCAGACAAGTGACTGTCCTGTTTCTTCTTGAAAAACCTCCATTGATGGAGCACCCACGATTTCTGGAGGCAAGCTGTTCCACTGGTTAATTGTCCTCACTGTCAGGAAGTTTCTCCTTAATTCCAGGTTGTTTCTCTCTTTGATCAGTTTCCAACCGTTGTTTCTCGTCCTTCCCTCTGGTGCTTTGGTGAATAACCTGACCCCCTCTTCCTTGTGGCAGCCTCTCAAATACTGGACTTTTGCTATCATGTCTCCCCTATTTCTTCTTTTCTCTGGACTAGCCAAACGCAAGTCCTGCAGCTGTTATTCGTATGTTTTAATCTCCCCGCCTTTGATCATCTTAGTTGCTCTTCTCTGAATTTTTTTCCAAAGTCTCAACATCTTTTTTGTGATAGGGTGACCAAAATTGGTTGCAGTATTCCAGGTGTGGTCTTATTAGAGTTTTATAAAGCGGTACTAATACTTCGCGTGATCTTGATTCTATGCCTCTGTTTATACAACCCAGGATTATGTTAGCTTTTTTGGCTGCTGCTGCAGACGGCTGGCTCAAGGTCAAGTGATCGTCCACTAGGACTCCAAGGTCCCTCTCACAGTTGCTGTTTTTAAGCCAGGTCTCGCCCAGTCTGTACTTGTGCCTTTGGTTTTTCCTGCCTAAATATAAAACTTAACTTTTCTCCACACTGAAACTCATTTTTTGGGACAGGGCCCATCCTTTGGATGTTCAACTGTGGAACAGGCAGTAAAGTCCATCTTTGCTGGAGGTGTTTAAATAGACGATCGCTTATCTGGATGATCATTTGTCTGGGAAGCTGTAGTGAAGGATTGGACAACTTGATTTTCAAAATCCCTTTCTGTCATTGTAAGATCTTGGTTTGTGGCTGCAAGATCATCCCACTCTCTCTTGAGAAGAAAGAAGGAGGAAGGAGAGAAGGGGGAAGGATGGAAGGAAAAGAGAGGAAGGAAGGAAGGAAGGAGAGGAAAGAGGGAGGCAGGGAGGAAGGAAAGGGAGAAAGAGGGGAAGGAAGGAAGGAAAAGAGGAAGGGAGGGAAGGAAAGGAAGGAAGGAAGTAAAGAGGAAGGAAGGAAATGAGAGAAGAAGGAAGGGAGGGAAGGAGGGAGGGAGGGAAGGAAAGAGAAAGAGGCAGGCAGGGAGGAAGGAAAGAAAGGAAGGGAGAGAGAGGGGAAGAAAGGAAGGAAAAGAAAGGAAGGGAAGGAGGGAAGCAAGCAAGGAAGGAAGGAAAAGAAAGGAAGGGAGGGAGGGAAGGTAGGAAGGAAAAGAGAAGAAGGAAGGGAGGGAAGGAAGGAAGAGAAAGGCAGGTAGGGAGGAAGGAAAGGAAGGGAGAGGGGAAGGAGGGAAGGAAAAGAAAGGGAGGGAGGGAAGCAAGGAAGGAAGGAAAAGAGGAAGGGAGGGAAGGAAGGAAGGAGAAAGGCAGGTAGGGAGGAAGGAAAGGAAGGGAGAGGGGAAGGAGGGAAGGAAAAGAAAGGGAGGGAGGGAAGCAAGGAAGGAAGGAAAAGAGGAAGGGAGGGAAGGAAAGGAAGGAAGGAAGGAAGAGAGGGAGGAGGAAAGGAAGGGAGAGAGGCAGGAAGGAAGGAAAGAAAAAGAGAAGGAAGGAGGGAGGGAGGGAGGGAGGAGATCCTTATGATACCTTGAACCCTTCATTCCAGTGCTAGGTAAGGGATCCATCCCTTAGAGAGAAAACCACGGTTGCCAGGAGCAACCGAGGGCGCTGGGAAAAAGAAGGGAGATGGGCTCACCCCTTGAGCGTCAGCAATGCCCTCCTTGAACCCCGCCAGCCAGCTTTGAAGAGCTGGAGAGGGCCAGACCTTCCCCAGGTGAGGCGTTTCCCATCCTGCCACCTGTGGAGCAGCTGCGCCTGACGACCCATCCCTGCCTGTGGCTCGGGGGCGCCAGGGGCAGCGGCCCCGCTGGGTGGGAAGGACAAGGATTTTTCCCTCCCCCCCCCCATCTCCGTGTACCGTACGTTGGCCGCCTGGGAAGACCCGGCGTGAAAGGGAGAGGACGGACTAACCAGTTCGCTCCGCAGCCATGCCAGGGCGCTTCCGATCCTCAGCTCGGGCTCTCCAGCCAGCTGTGCGCCGCCCCTGGGGAGCATCCCTCCTCCTCTCCAGCCGTGTGTGCGTGTCAGGTAGGCCTTGGGGATGTGCCAGCTGATGCCTGTCTTCCACCACGGCTCCCTCCTCCTCCTCCTCCTCCTCCTCCTCCTCCGAACCCTTTGCAAGCAGCTACGCAACACCGTGTAGAGGCAGCAGAAGGCACGCCACTGGGCATCTGCCTCTGCCTCTGTGCCAGGCTGGATGGGAGGGTAGCTGTGGGTGGCTCTCTCTCCCCTTCTCCCTGTCCTCAGCCCCTTGAGCCCGGTCCTTACCAAAGGCAGGGTCTTTGCTTTGAGTTGGGTTAAGCTGTAGCTGCTGCTCCTTCCTTGCCTGGGTAAGACACCGGGAATAACAGAATCACAGAGTTGGAAGGGACCTTGGAGGTCTTCTAGTCCAACCCTTCTGCTCAAGTCATTCTGGACAAATGGCTGTCCAGTCTTTTCTTCTGGAGGCAGGTTGTTCCACTGATTAATTGTTCTCACTGCCAGGAACTTTCTCCTGAGTTCTAGGTGGGTTCTCTTCTTTTGGAACAGAACAGATGAACAGAGTTGGAAGGAACCTTGGAGGTCTTCTAGTCCAACCCCCTGCTCAAGCATACACCCTACGTCAGTCTGGGCAAATGGCTGTCCAGTCTCTTCTACTTCTGTTCCAGTCTCTACTGCGTTGCCGTAGAGAATAGAATAGAATAGAATAGAATAGAATAGAATAGAATAGAATAGAATAGAATAGAATAGAATAGAATAGAATAGAATAGAATAGAATAGAATAGAATAGAATAATGGAATAGAATTGCAGAATAGGAATTACAGAATAGATGAATAGAATAGAATAGAATAGAGTAGAGTAGAGTAGAGTAGAGTAGAGTAGAGTAGAGTAGAGTAGAGTAGAGTAGAAGAATAGAATAGAATAGAATAGAGTAGAGTAGAGTAGAGTAGAATAGAATAGAATAGAATAGAATAGAATAGAATAGAATAGAACACAACACAGCACAGCACAGCACAGCACAACACAATACAATACAATACAATACAATACAATAATATCTTTATTGTCTAAATGTATGCTAATCAGCATACATTAAAATGAGATTTCTTTGCATTCAGCTCTCAAAAGATAATCACATCCAATACACACTGCATAAACATGACAAATAAATAAATAAATAAAATTATGCATATACCGAATATAATAATGTATTATATAATATAATATCAAGAACATAATGGTGGAGGATCTGTTGGTTCATCTGTCTCTGCTGCGAGGTAGCTTCAGTTAATAAGCTCTTTCCCAGGTTCGGTCAGATGCGAGATGAGTTTTCATCTTCCCTTTTTCTAAATGTCTTCCGCCATGTTTCAATGACCTCAGCTGAGAAATGAACCAAAGCCTTTATGAGCTCTGCACATAGGAGAAAACATTCAAGAGGGATCATGTCAACGTCTTTGATCTTCTCTCACAAGGCTGCTAAATCTTTAACAGGAGAGTCACCCGTTCCAGCCAGAAAAACTCCCAGAATTCTCTGGAATCCACTGATGGTTTCTTGGAGAAAGGACCCCACAGTCCTCCTCCTTTTCCTCCTCCTCCTCCTCCTCCTCCTCCTCCTCCTCCTCCTCCTCTCTACAAATCCCACTCCTTTCTAGAACTGATGATGTTCCCTAGCTGGGTCGTGAAATGTCTGCAAGAAAACCACTAAGCTCAGAGAGCACCAGGGACTCCACAGTTCTCCTCCTCCTCCTCCTCCTCCTCCTCCTCCTCCTCCTCCTCCTCCTCTACAAATCCCACTCCTTTCTAGAACTGATGATGTTCCCTAGCTGGGTCGTGAAATGTCTGCAAGAAAACCACTAAGCTCAGAGAGCACCAGAGACTCCACAGTTCTCCTCCTCCTCCTCCTCCTCCTCCCTGCAAATACTACTCCCTTCTAGAACTGATGAGGTTCCCTAGCAGGGTCGTGAAATGTCTGCAAGAAAACCACCAAGCTCAGAGAGCACCAGGGACTCCACAGTTCAATCCTGAGCTACAGAGATCCTATAGGTAGACAGAACCCTGCCAGACTGAAGCTATGCCTTTCCAATCCTAAGAGATATCGCCTAGGCCAGGGGTGGGGAACCTTGGCTCTTTTATGACTTGTGGACTTCAACTCCCAGAATTCCTGAGCCAGCCATGCTGACCCAAGAATTCTGGGAGTTGAAGTCCACAAGCCATGAAGGGGCCATAGTTCCCCCATGCTGGCCCAGGAATTCTGGGAGTTGAAGTCCACAAGTCATAAAAGAGCCGAGGTTCCCCACCCCTGGCCTAGGAGATTCTAGGGAGTGGCTACTCTATGTCTCCAATTCATTGAAGAACAGCAAGGTTGTGCAAAACTATTTCCCCCTATGATATACTGAAGATGAGAGACTGGCTGGTTGCCTTCATAATAATGGCTGTAATTACAATTACATTTTACCTGTCAAGCTATGCTATAGCCTTCTGGTCCTGGCTACCAGCCTGGAGGAATTGGACTCTAATGTTTGTCTTTCATATCACATGTCAAACCAGATGGAGTCAAGTTGAAAAGGGAGTGGGGGGGGGGCAATGCAAAGAGTGTTCAGGACCTTGGAGAGCTCACAACAGTCCTGGGTGTTTCAAGCATTCTCTCAGGAAAGGACCCAAGAACCCTTCAGACATGATTATACCAGCAGGCCTACAGACACCAGGGGACAGTTGAACTGGTGAGGTGGCTCCATTACTACTAATATCTCTTCACCTTACTAGTTTTATTTCTTACTTACAGTAGTGGCCAAAATTGTGGACACCTTTTGGGAAAAGTGTACAGTAGAAATGCCACCTTTGGTTAAGTTTCCACCCATTTTTCTTCTAATTTCTTTATAACCGTAGCCTTGTTCACTTAATAATACTATTTTACATCGCTTTCTGGGCAACCGGTCAACTCTTTGCACCATGACTTTAATTTTATTACGTTTTACAAGCTCACTAAATGGAAGAACACAAAAAAACCCAACCAACTTGATAGCGATCACATAACACATTGACAAATGTCCTCCTCTCGGCTTCAATACAGGACATCGATAACTGGATCCTACTGTGATCTGATTGGCTCATGGCCAAAACAAGATGGCACCCGATTGGCTCTCTAAACACTCACGCTCATTGGCTACAATCGGATGAAGGAAAGCTACCTGCTATCAACCTAAGCGAGTTGTGCTTCCTTTTTCCGGTTATTTGGCTATAACTTTTCATAGAATACAGTACAGATAATTGAACAAACTATGTTGCATTACATTCTTGATTCAATTATCTTTCTATTGATATATAATTTTATGGTACTACTCCAAAAAAAAGGGGTGTTATTAGCCATCCAACCTCAAAAATACACTTTTCCCAAAAGGTTTCCACAATTTTGGCCACTGCTGTATTTATTTACATTAGTTTTAGATTACTTTATCCTGCTAAAGTGGCATATCTAATAGTCCTTCCTCCTCCTGTTTTCCCAGCAACAACCCAGTGAGGTGAGGTGGACTCAGAGACAGGGACTGGCTCAAAGTCACCCAGTTGGCTTTCATGGCTAGGTGGACCAAACAGCAGGAGACGGTGAGTTCTAGTCCGGCTTTAGGCATGAAAGCCAGCTGGGTGACTTTGGACCAACCACCAGGAGACGGAGAGTTCTAGTCCCACCTTAGGCATGAAAGATAGCTGGGTGACTTTAGACCAATCATCAGGAGACAGTGAGTTCTAGTCCCGCCTTAGGCATGAAAGATAGCTGGGTGACTTTGGACCAATCATCAGGAGACAGTGAGTTCTAGTCCCGCCTTAGGCATGAAAGATAGCTGGGAGAATTTGGGCCAATCACCAGGAAACAGTGAGTTCTAGTCCCGCCTTAGGCATGAAAGATAGCTGGGTGACTTTGGACCAACCACCAGGAGACGATGAATTCTAGTCCTGCCTTAGGCATGAAAGAACGGGTGCAGGACTTGGGTTTGGTTAGTCTAAAGAAAAGAAGAAACAGGTGCAACATAATAGCAGTATTCCAGTATTTGAGGGGCTGCCACAAAGAAGAGCGGGCCAAGTTGTTCACCAAAGCACCTGAAGGAAGGACGAGAAGCAACGGATGGAAACTAATCAAGGAGAGAAGCAACCTGGAATTAAGGAGAAACTTCCTAACAGTGAGGACAATTAACCAGTGGAACAGCTTGCCTCCAGAAATCACAGGTGCTCCATCACAGGAGGTTTTTTAAGAAGAGGCTGGCCAGCCACTTGTCTGAAATGGTATAGGTTCTCCTGCTTGAGCAGTGGGGGGCTGGACTAGAAGACCTCCAAGGTCCCTTCCAGCTCTATTCTATTCATCATCATCAAGATAGCTGGGTGACTTTGGGCCAATCACCAGGAGACGGTGAGTTCTAGTCCTGCCTTAGGCACAAAAGTGGGCTGGGTGACTTTGGGCCAATCACCAGGAGACTATGAGTTCTAGTCCCGCCTTAGGCACAAAAATGGGCTGGGTGACTTTGGGCCAGTCCTTCTTCCTCAGCCCAGCCCGGTATTTGTAACCTTGACCATGCTGGCTGGGGAATTCTAGGAGCTGAAGTCCGGCAGAAACACTGGCCCAACCCATCAGATAGGGTTGTTGTTAAGGGGACAAGAAGGGGAGGATGGAGTGTGAAATATCTTCGCTGCCTTGAGTGACTTACAACGTAATGAAGATCTCAATAAAAATAAAGAGATAGAATTAAAATATAAACAACAAACCAATAAACAAGGAAGTTCTGCGCCTTATGCGGACACCGTACAAGAAAGTAACCAACCAGCCAGCCAGCCAGCCAATAAACAATTTGTCCACACAAGACGGAAAATCTATTTATTTATTGGCTGGTTGGTTGGTTACCTTTGTGTAGGGTTCCCAAGAAGGAAGACTCGGATGCTGTTGACCCCATGGGAGAGAGATGGCCCTCTGAACCGGCTGCAGCGGCCATCACACCGTTTCCCCCACCCACCGGCCCTCTAAAGAGGCCCGACAGTTGTCGCACTTCGATAAGCCCACCCCCTCCCGCCCTCCTTGTCCGCCTCGAGTTACGATGAGCACGGGACTCTCCGGGGACTTCCCAGCTATCTCTTCTCCGTCATGGGCTGGCGTCCAGCCAGACGGTAGTTGTTTTTTTTTTTGGGGGGGAACGGTCCCTTTCCCTTCCTTCTGCTTGGGTTGGGGAATGGGGACGGAGCTGGGGGGGGCGCGCCCGGAGGCGATCCGCCTTCGCCTGCGGCAACCCTCACCCCGGCGGAGGTAAGGGATGCCCTTTCCCTCCCTCCAGGACTTCTTTCCTTGCCAGGCGACTCCCGGAAGGCTGGCCCACGCCTCCGCAACAGGCAACTCCCCCCTCCCCTCCCTGCCAGGAAAGGCCCCCCTGGGGGCTCCCGGGGTGGGGGGGGGGAAGGAAGACGCAGCTGTCAGTCGGAGCAGCAGGTGCCTTGGCTGCGTTTCCTAGCAGCCCCACGCGGCCCTTTGCCTCTTCCCGGCGGTCCTGACGCAGGATCTGGATCTCTATCGCACGTGGGGGGGGGGGGACGGGCGGAGGGGGGGGGGAGAGAAAACAGGCAGGAGACCTCCCTGCGGGACGAACGATGGAGAGTGGGGGAAAGCGGGCAGCGCCGTGGTGCTGAACGGACAGCGACCGCCAGCCACGCCTTGCGCGACCCGCAGTGCCGCCAGCCGCCGCCGGGGGGCGCCGCGGGGACTGCGGTGAGCCCGGCCTCGCACGCCCCCCCCCCTTCCATCCCTCTCCCCGAAGCAGCAGGCCGTCTCCCTGGCTGCCCGGCTCGGCCTCGACCCTCCCGGCAGACCCTCGCCTCCATGGTCGTGCGCCCAAGCGAGCCTGGCCGGCCGGGAGGAGAAGACCCCGCTGGAGGAGCCCGGCCAGGCAGCATGCGCCCCGAGGCAGGTGGGCAGGCGGGCCGGGCAAGGACAGGTAGGAGGGGAGCCGGGAGGGAGCGAGAGAGAGCCAGCCCGGTTGACCGGCCGTGCTGGAGGGCACGTAGGAAGGCAGCAGCCTGGGCGGTGGAAAGGCGACGACCCTCCCTCGTCGGTTGGGATGTTCGGGGGATTCTGCAGAAGGAGGGGGGGGACTCTCTTCCCCATCATTCCCAGCCGGCACCATCCACCTGGAGGGGTTAGGTTAGCGGGGTGGGGGTGGGGGTGGGTCTACAGCAAGGAGCACCGGGACGGTTTCACTGCGGAGAAGGGAAACCGCTCGGCTGCCGGCGGAGACCCCCCACCGCCATCCCGCTTCCCGCCTAACCACCCTGGGGAAAACCGCGTCGTTTTTCAAAGGTTTCCCTTCGGGCCGCTCCTCCCCCGCGCCTTCCCGGCTGCTGCTGCTGCGGAGGCTCGGGGCTGTCCCTTCCCTGTCCCGAGGGAGCCCAGGCAGAGATCGGGGCTTCCCGGAGGCTGGCTGCAGAGTTAAGGGAGACTCGGAGGAAAGAATTGGTGGGCTGGCTGGGGGGGGGGGAGAGAAGGTTGGTGGGTTTGAGAAAGGGGAACGAGCAGGTCCAAGGCAGGCAAGGGCTGTCCTCACTCCCAGAGACTCGCCAACCCAGAAGAGCTGGATTCACACAACAGGCTAGACTTGTTAAGGGAGATCCGCCTTTAGTCGTTTGGATGGTTTAGCCATCTTCACCAACCAACTTAAGCCTGGTCCAGTCCAAGCCAAAGCTTATCAGGCTCCTTCTTATGGGATTGGCGCCTAATCCTAGATTAGTTGAGTCATATATGATGAGGAGAAGAGAGACACACTTCTGTATGGATGGCAGATTTCATCGTGATTTCAAACTCTCTCTAAGTATTTAGAAGCAGTTTGGACTAGTAGTTATGGCAGCAGGCTAGAAAGTGGGGGATAATTACCAGGAGACGGTGAGTTCTAGTCCTGCCTTAGGCATCAAAGCTGTCTGGGTGGTTTTGGGCCAATCACCAGGAGACGGTGAGTTCTAGTCCTGCCTTAGGCATCAAAGCTGTCTGGGTGACTTTGGGCCAATCACCAGGAGATGGTGAGTTCTAGTCCTGCCTTAGGCATGAAAGTCGGCTGGGTGACTTTGGGCCAATCACCGGGAGACGGTGAGTTCTAGTCCTGCCTTAGGCATGAAAGTTAGCTGGATGACTTTGGGCCAATCCCCAGAAGATGGTGAGTTCTAGTCCTGTCTTAGGCATGAAAGTCAGCTGGGTGACTTTGGGCCAATCACCAGGAGACGGTGAATTCTAGTCCCGCCTTAGGCATGAAAATTGGCTGAGTAGCTCTGGGCCAGTCCCTCTCTCTCAGCCCAACCCACCTCACAGGGTTGTTGTGGGGAAAAGAGGAGGAGGAGGAGGAAGGTGTGTTGGATATGTTCACCACTTTGAGTTATTTACAAAAATAATAATGGTAGGATAGAAAGAAAGAAACAAAGAAATAAAATTAAAATAAAATAACATTCCATTTATGGAGCTTTCTCCGTGCCCCTGGGCATGTTCAGAGACGATGCTTCACCAGAGCCCTTAAGCATTTAGAAAGAGTCTTATTGAGCCTTACTTTCAGCTGTTTATAGCTTATGCCGTTTGGATGGTTCAAACTTTCAGAATTTGGTGTAAAGCAAGAAAATGGGTTGATTCAGCAACCAAGGGGAACGTGCTGGGCAAACCCAGGTGATTGGTCAGGTGTACGGCGCATGAAAAATCAAATGCACAGGTACAGCATAGGTGGTACCCAGCTCAACAGCTGTAACTATGAGAGGGATCTTGGAGTCCTAGTAGACAATCCATTAAATAGGAGCCAGCACTGTGCTTGCAGCTGCCAAAAAGGCCAATGCAGTCTTAGGTTGTGCCAAAGGAATAATATCAAGGTCGTGTGAGGTGTTAGTATCAATTTATACTGCTTTGATAAGGCCACGCTTGGTATAGTGTGTCTAATTTTGACCACCACAATACAAAAAAGATGTTGAGACTCTAGAAAGAGGGCAGAGAAGAGCAACAAAGATGATCAGGGGGCTGGAGGCTAAAACATATAAGGAACGGTTGCTGGAATTGGGTATGTCTAGTTTAATGAAGAGAAGGACGAGGTGGGACATGATAGCAGTGTTCCAATATCTCAGGGGCTGCCCCAAAGAAGAGGGAGTCAAGCTATTCTCCAAAGCACCTGAAGGCAGGAAAAGAAGCAACGGATGGAAACTAATCAAGGAGAGAAGCAACCTGGAATTAAGGAGAAACTTCCCGACAATTAGAACAGTGGAACATTTTGCCTTCAGAAGTTGTGGGTGCTCAATCACTGGAGGCTTTTAAGAAGAGACTGGACAGCCATTTGTCTGAAATGGTATAGGTCTCTTGCCTGAGCAAGGGGGTTGGACTAGAAGACCTCCAAGGTCCCTTCCAACTCTGTTATTCTGTTCTGTTCTCCAAAGCACCTAAAGGCAGAACAAGAAGCAATGGGTGGAAACTAATCAAGGAGAGAAGCAACTTAGAACTAAGGAGGAATTTCCTGACAGTGAGGACAATTAACCAGTGGAACGGCTTGCCTCCAGAAGCTGTGGGTGCTCCATCACTGGAGGCTTTTAAGAAGAGATTGGACAGCCATTTGTCTGAAATGGCAGAGGGTCTCCTGCTTGAGCAGTGGGCTGGACTAGAAGACCTCCAAGGTCCCTTCCAACTCTTATTATGCATTCCGTGTGGTTCTGCGTCTCTTCCAGCTGCTCCAAAACAGAGCCAGCTTAAGCTTGTAGTGGGAACCGAGGTCTTATCTATTTTTGTATACCCCCGTAGTTCTCTTCTGCCGTCAGCCAGGATGTTTTTTTGAGGATATTTTGGGGGAGTCTGTAGTTTTTATAGCACAGGAGATGCGTGTAAGCATCACCTTTTCGGCTGACGTTTGCGGGACAGTCTCACCTCTTTAAGACCTGTTTACTCATCAGTTTCCTTCCTCCTATTTTGCTTCTCTGCTTTGTCTCATTATGAGTACAGATAGTCCTCAATTTAACGGCCACAGCTGAGCCCAACATTGCTGTTCTTTAGCAAGAGAGGTGTTAAATGAGTTTAATAACAATAACAATAACAATAACAACAATAATAACTGCGCTACTCGGAACAT